>JAMKQA010015352.1:0-11820 GCA_024699735.1 Posidonia australis
ATAGGAATCCTTACCCATCCTCTGGTTAGTAGACATCCGGCCTTCACGTTTGCATCTCATTCATTCACTTTTAGTGAATCGTTTGTGGTTTTCCTCGTATTTCCATTAAAAAACCAGGTGGCGACTCAATTTCTCCTCCTCTCTCGTCCCGTCTCGCACCCTCGTCGTCTCGGCATGGTTGTGGCCTCCTTACCTCACCTCCTCAATGAAAGTGGGGTGGCACGGTCACAGAAACTGGCGACTCCACTGGCTGGATGTGTATGACGATGACCTCGCGGTCGATCAAGTCTTGAATAGCATCACGAAGCGAGAGGCAATTATCCGTCGCATGCTCCACGGTGCGATGGAAATTGCAGAATAGATCTACTTTGTACCACCCCGGCAACGGATGCGGTGGTGCGCGAATCCCTGGAAACTTCAAGAGTGACTGTACCTTAGGGAGGACAACACTTAAGGGCTCGGCCAACGGCGTGAAATGGCGCGTTAGGCGGTGTGGTTGTGCTTGTCCCTGGTACTGTCCTTGCCTTGCCGATACGACGAGGTATACCGGCTCGACGGTGGTGGTGATGCGGGAAGTGTGTAATGCACTACACATGGATGTACAACCTAACTGCTGCCGAGCTGGATGTCTCGCATTGACAGGCGCAGCTGAGGACTCGATGTATGCGACGGCGTTCCGGGAAGGCTCTCCCCTCTTGTTGGGGTTGCTGCTCAGGCCATTGTGCTTGTAGGTACCGCTGCTTGCTCCCAGGGCAGAAGTGGGTGATGTAGCCTGCTTGGCGATGGCGATAATTGCGGGGAAACTGCCATTACGTAGCGAGCTTTCCACACGAACGCCAGCTCGGATCAGCGATGCAAATGTAGTGATAGGTTGTATGCTAAGCAGTGCCTCGATAGCTGGTTGCGCCCCACGAATAACCATCTCGATTGATTCCTCATCCGAGGGTCTATCCTGAACTTATGATACAAGAGCGCGCCAACGTCCGACATACTCCTTAAATGACTCTTGGGACTTCTGCTTGATGGCGACAGGGTCCTCGCGCTTAGGGACCAAGTCAAAATTGAAGGAATACTGATCCAGGAATGCCTGACTGAGGTCGTTCCAAGTCTTGATCCATGCCATGTCTAGGGATGTGAACCACTTCAATGCAGGGTCGGTCAGACTTTTCTGGAAGAGTCGGATTAATAACTTCTCATCCGCCTGAAGCTGCGCGAGATCTTCGTAATATGCCCTCAGATGTGAAATAGGGCAACCATTACCATTGTATTTTTCAAAATCTGGGACTTAGAAATTCGGTGGGAGAGTTGCCTCTGGAAAGTAGCAGAGGTCCCGGAATTGGTAAGACTAGCAGTCTCCTCCCTGCACTTGTCGAAGTGCTCTTTCGAGATCGCCCACCCTGACGCATCATCCCGTCTACTGTTGAGTCATTTGCTATATTCTTCAATGACACTGACATGCGCTAATTGTACTCCCTGGCTTGACTAAAGGGGTTGAGTATCATCCAATTCAAGTTCTCCACGAGTTTCAGTTCCGTCAAGATGTCTTCCAACTATATCCCCTAAACTTCGCGAATACGACGACCAAACTTGCTCAATGGCTACACATTAGTGTCCATTCTTCTAATATGGCCTTGGTGGCAAGCTATGGCTGCACTCTAAGATATAGGGCCTACATCTGCAAAACTTGGCCCATCAATGTGATAACACTAGACACGTCTCTATTCAACGATGTCAAAAGTCTCCTTTCTTACCACAAAAAGTAGTACTTTTCTTACCACGCCAAATGTGATACTTGATATAATCATCCTTCTTGTGCTTACCATTCTTGCAAAAGTAGTAGGTAAACTCAATCTGCCTTTGTTGCTTCTTGAGTGAAACACCTGTAACTTCATTGAACTTTAGTTTTCTTTACTTTTGTTCTTTGAATTGGAAGCCAAGTGAGCACTTTTTATCTTGTTTTACTTTAGTCTTTCTTCTTCTTACACACAATGCGAAATGAGATCATTAAAAGTCTAACTGACCTTGAATTAACTGAATGGTGCAGGAAGAAAGAACAAAGTTAAAACATGAGCAAGTCTTCCAACAATTTTAACTTAAGTACTTTTAGTTTTGAAACAATGTTAAACATCTCCAAAATGTATTCCATTCTGTTTTCTTTGACCATGTACCTCATAAAAACTAAATTTACTAATAATGTATTAGTTTCCGCCTTTTAATTCTTGACAAACCGTTTTTCAATGTCATTTAGAAATTCCTTAGCATTCGTTTATTCGGATATTGTGTCCCTAAAAGTCTCTAGAATGACACACCTCATGATCATCAGACTTAACTGATTGGAACACTCTCACTTTTCATAAGTTTTTTAAGATTCAGTTAAACTATCAAATTCCAAAGAAGAAATTGTTTCGTCCTTAGAGTTAAATCTAGATTTATACACCCGAGAACAATCATAACGTTTTCTTTTTAGTACTTAAAATTAGTGTCATTAAGCATATGGATGAATTAATGTTGACAGTTATAGAAACAGATGCATTAATTAAAGCAATTAATAAATAATTAAAAACGAAAAGAATAGTTAATCTAATGATAACCATATTAATCTATAATAATAGATAAACAACAAGTAAATTCAATTTATAGTGGAGTCCCTCTCAAGATACCTAATGCAACATCGACATGTAACCTTTAGATAGAAATGTCAACTTGCAAGTGGTATTCTTTAATGTAATAATCAAATATTAACAATCAATCTTGTCAAGTAACAAATATTCCTTTGGATCAACTAGTGACCTACATGGAAAACCTGACGATCATCATATATTTATCACCACAAGTGTGCTTAGTATTCGACCAAATAATAACCTTCTTTTGAGCCAATTACTATCCGTATGAATCTCAAACATACAATCATCTTAATATTTCAAATAAATCGATTTACATAAGAAAGACTACTTTGGTAACATTTTGCTTCATAATCTATTCAAAGATATCAAACATCCAAAAGGAGTAAACACCAAAAATTGAATTATTATATTTGACAAAACTGTGCTTTGACGCACAAACACTTAATACACAAAAATTCGTCCCAACAAATGTCCACAAATACACTAAAATAGACAAGGAAGTAACAAACATCCGCAACGAACGTCAATTTTTTCCCTGACCTCTACGAGGATCTAGCACCATAACAAACCTCCATTTTTTCCTTGATGGCCGAAGGGAAGTAACAAATGTCTGTTATTTCCCTCAACAACACAAGAACTTAACGGACGTCTGAGTGGATATTCATTTAATTCCTGATCCAAAGAGGAGTTATTGGCGACTAGAGCAGACATCCACATGAACGTCCGTTACGACCTTTGCTACACAATAATCGTTAATTTTCTTGATATGAAAACCAAATAAAATGATTTTAACATAGATCAAACATAAATCAAAAGTTATAGATGATTTAATCATCATTATGACTCTAATACCACTTATTGATTTTGATATATCATATAATAAAGATTAACATATCAAAAGTATATTTTGAAAAGAATACAAAAGGAAATAAATCTATTATTCTTTCTACACAGGAATTCTTCATAATTAGAACAACAAGTATTAATCTAAATCGAAAATATACCTGAATCCATAATAAAAAAACCAGAGAAACACTCTACATCTTGTGCATAAGATCCAGACTTCTAAACTACTAATCTTCTCTTGTCTTACTCTTTCTCGAGATAGAGTGAGAGAGAAGGGAGGACAAAAATTAGGACTTAGGAACCATGACCTTCTATTTAATAATTATACATATTTCCAATTCAATCTATTAATAAATAGAAATATATCTAAATGATCTCTACACATTAACCCACACCATTAAAGATGCCAAGAGACTCACTCCAAAACTAAATAGATTACTTTTTATGAATCTAATCACAAAATAGTCAATAATACTTTAATTAATTTTATATTGACACATATGATTTTAAACCAACATACTATTCTTATGGTACCAGTATTCAGCCATTAGCTACTTCCACTTGAGATAGAATTGTTCTCTCCTATTAACTCAGTACATCTAATTTCAATTAATATAATGTCAATGTTCAATAGGTTCAGATGCTTAAAATATCAACAACTATAAACAACAAGCAAATCAATCTGCGGCATTGAATCTGAAAACTAACTCACGTCAAAAGCAGTCTCGAACTGTTCACAAGGAACTGGCACATAATCAGGATATGCCTTTGCAGCAGCAGATTCACTGTAAGTCCTGGAAGACCCTGAATTACAAGCAATAGCAAAATGTAGTGAGACTAACCAAGAAAAGGATCGAAACATAGGAAGAATAAAAAATAAATAAAAGAAACCATTCTGGAAAAGACGATTGCCATGGTAGATGATCCATATCGTGATAACAAATAAACAAGAAACTATGATTCCTTGAAATTTTCGTAATCTCTCCACCAAAATAATAATAATAATAAAGTCAAGTAATCTCTCCACCAATACGAAGAAGGACCCCATTCGCAACACCCAACAAATCGGATGCGGACATTTCACAATGGCACCTAGATTTCACGACGCGGGGATTTCAAAATGTAACAAAGCATTTGATAGGCACCTCTAACTTATAATTAAGTTCAAGTTCATAATAAAATATAATGTACCATGTTCTGAATAATATCTTTGACGTATTAAAAATAATGATACACGGAATGTAGAAGTTAGCTTCAACAAATGTAGAAGATAACTTCTAATTAAAAGTAGTCTTGCCTTATCTTTTGAAAATATAAGGTAATGTTTGGTATGTTAAAATGGAGATTATAATAGGTTGAAATGAAATAAAGAAATTTCATTTCTATGTTTAGACAAAAGTATCTTTGAAATAGTTATAAGAATGAAATTCTCTTGAATTTCCATTGAACATAGGAATTTCATTCCTTTATAAGAAATAAGGAATTTGATTTTCAAGTTTAACTGAATTAAAAAAAAAAACCAAACGTTACACCCGACATTTCCTCCCTCCTCCCCCCTCCTTTTCTTCTCCCTCCTCCCTCCTCCCTCCTCCCTCCTCGGCAAGGATTGGAGTGAGCTCACAGGCTAAATTCGTAGGAGATTGGTAAAGAAGAGGATGGGTTCAGTGAGGAGGACTTGTGATTTTTGGTAAAAAAAAAAAAGGCAAATGATTTATGTATATGGAGAAGAAGAAATAAAATATGGATTGGAAGAAAAGAAATGGGTTAAAATGTTCATGGTGGGCCTTCATGGGCTTTTGGGTTCAATTTGGGCTTAATGGGCTTCATGGGCCTCCATAGGCCTATGTGGGCCTTGTGGGCCCCCATGGGCTTCAATGGGCCCAAACGCATTAAATGGGCCCAAATAGGTTAAATGAGCCTGAATAGGTCTTGTGTACCCAAGTGGGCTCAAATAGGACTTAATGGGCCTAAGTAGGCCTTCATGGGCCCAATTGGGTTTCCATGAATTAAGAGGGCCTTGATAAGGTTAGAGCTCAGCCACCACATCCTTATCCTGTAAAAAACCTGATTTTTCGCATAGAATTAGTCAAGTAACTACCATAACTATCAACTTTCAAACGTGGCCTATTAATTATATCCATTTTAGATAAGTAAGTCAAAAACGAATTTAGTAACATACACTTAACATGCAAATTTCCAGAATTTGTGCCAACTATTTGAAATGTAACTTCCAAATTCAAAATAAATTCCCTTATTATTTGACATTACAAATCCATGTAGTTAGCATTTAAAAATTGGAAGTTTTTTAACCCTTTGATATTGTGCAATTAATAACCATGTAACTACCAATTACAAACCAGATTTTAAACAAAATTACAGATTTGTGCAATTACAAATCTCCCAGATTTAGTGCATTACAAATCCACCTTACCAAAAAAACATAAATTCAAAATATCCATATATTTAGCATTTAAAAATTAGAAGTTTTCTAACCCCTAATATTGTGCAATTAATAAACATGTAACTACCAATCACAATCCAAATTTCAAACGAGATTACGGATTTGTACAATTACAAAATCAATTAATTCCAGATTTAGTGCGTTACAAATCAAGTTATTATAGTAGTACAATTATTACGAAATTATTTAACGGGAATAGTATTCCCCTCTACTTAAATATATGATACTTATTAAATCATGAAACTGTTTTATAAATATCATTTCAATATGCATTACGTTGAAACGAAACTATTAAACAGTAATACGATTCATATTACAATACAGTGATATTGTAAAAAAATTAAGTAGTAATGAGTTTATAAAACAGTAAAACGATTTTAAATACAATAACGTAATACTCAAAATGAAACAAATCTATTTAAATTACACTCATATTTAAATTATGAAACAAATATTAATAAGATTTTTTAAACAGATAAACCTTACATGAACTTATGATTTTGTTAAAAGATTTTTTTTAATACAAACGGTTACTGCATTGTATTATTATTTGGTTAACATTGATATGAAATAATATAAATACAATACTTTCTCTCTTTTATTGCAAATGAATCTTACATTATATCCACGTATGAACTTACCAAACATTAATAAGATTTCTAAAACAGAAACAATTACAATATTGTAATACTATTTGGATAACAGTATATACCAATAGCAACAGTAATGGGGTCTCCACTTCTCAACGCTCCAAATAAATCCATAAAACATACCTGCAGTCAAAGCAAATTATTACATGAAGACATGATCAATTTAAATTCATTCCAAATAAGGATGGCTATGTAATTATTGGTTTCATCGTAACTGACATCACTAAAAATAGCAACTTCCAATTACAAATAAAAATCTAGATGGCTGTGTAATTATTGGTTTCACCGTAACTAACATCACTAAAAAGAGTAACTACCAATTACTAATAAAAATCTAACACATTTACTGTTTTAAAAAATAAAAGCACAAAACCACTATGATATTATTGGCTGTTTTAATACTTACCGTTAGATCACAATCTAATGATCCTCATGCATCTTCTCAAAATAACTAATTTGAGGGAGGATGCAACTGAACCAGCTCCTATATATATATATATATATATATATATAAATCTTAGGGGGATAAACATACTAGCATAAATGATTAGGATAATCATTAGAATGGTCTAGGGTTTGCCTAAAAACAAATTAACAAAATTCCACCTAGGGTATGGGTAGAATAAAAGATGAAATGATTTAAAAATAATAGGTTTTTCCCCATTTGGTTTAGACTAGACTTTAAGGATAATGATAGCATCCCTTGGTCTAGGATTTGTGTGGTTTTGTGTGTGATGCACTGAATGAAGTATTCAATGGCACTGTTCCAGGTATTTGAGCCAATCTGCCTGTGCTCCCGAGGGACACGAGCTAGCAGGTGTCTTACACTTAGTGTCAGAGCGTGGAGTTCTGGTTGTGTTTGCTTTGCTGTGATGTCTTCTTGATGGATTTGACACTCAGAGAATGCTTTGTCGGTGTTTTCTTGGGTTATGGTCGTGGGTAGAGCGTGGTGTTCGTGAACCTAAACTCTTCCAAGGTACTTTTGCTTGGGCCTGATAGGAGAGCTATCGAGGTTGTGTTTTGTTTGTGGTTTCTCAACCTTTGGTTTTCGTGCCGCAGTTGGGCACAATGTTGCTTGAATATTAAAGGACATTTAATGGTTTTGCAAAGGTTTTCCAAAAAGAGAGTTTTGGAAAGAGAAAAGTACAAATTTGGAAATGGTTTTGGAAAGAGCTTTCCGGTGCTATTTGTTTACGTTGGGGACCAACAGACTAAGGCGAGTGTTCGTCGGGTCTTGGAGGTATAATACATCTTGACTGTCGTTCGCGGAGCCGAGGTTGAGGTCCACGGGTTGAGGTGTTTGGTGGCATGACAGTGAGGTATGATACTCCTGCTGTCGCTGTGAGCACTAAGGCTCGGGTGTTGTCGGGTGTGGATGTATGAGACTCCTTCCTGAACACCGTGTGGAGGGCGTCGTGAGGAGGCATATCCTGTAGTAGCCAGTGCGGATGGGACGCACGCCCTGTAGTTAGTAGCGTCCTGAGAGACAGGACTGCCTTCCGAAGGATGGGTTGGCTTTGTTGAGGGTTCTCCAAGTGAGAGAATCAAGGGACGGTAATCTCTCCTGCACAGTGTGGCTTCACCGTGGCAGTGTAGACACTGTGGTCGCTCCTCAATGGATTGCTTATGGCCAGTGTTGTCTTCTTGGCGTCGGGCAGTTCGACACACTGTTTGTGCGGAGTCCTGGTTTGGAAAATAAGGCTCTAGGCCTAGAGGAGGGCATGACTTTGGTGCCTGTTGAGGCGTAATGCTTTGGGAGTGGTGGCTCCATTGTTTTTGGAGCGGTGGCTCCGTTGCTTTGGGAGCGGAGGCTCTTTGGTTTGGTATTGTACTTGAGTCCAGAGGGGATCATGTTGTGTAGGACAAAGTCTCTGTAGTTGTGCTTTTGGTGTTGTTTTGGGCTTGAGATGGCGAGAGTAACTTTCTCAGACATGCATAAAAGGTTTTAAAAGTACACGCACATGGTTTTGCAAAGGAAAAGAAAAGAATGGTTTTAAAGGCATGGTTTTATGATTTTGTGGCTTGTTGGGCAGTGGTAGACTGCCTGATTTGGTGTTGCGGCATCCAAGAGGGATGTCAATGCTTGTGTGTTGGGCATCGGTAGATTGTCCTTTTGGTTTGTCCGTATCTAGGTGTGATGCTTGTGCTTGGTTGCCCTCGACATCGATTGCCGAGTTGTAGGTGGGGTGCGTACTGGTGACTATTGAGTGGTCACTCATGTGTGCTTTGTTGTGTGTGTTTTAGCAGGTGCAGAATAGGAACTGTTAATTGCTAGTGCATATAGGAGAAGTCACGCGACCATACATCACGGATCCAGGTGAGTGTTAGTTTA
The DNA here is from genome assembly GCA_024699735.1 of Posidonia australis. Lineage (NCBI taxonomy): Eukaryota > Viridiplantae > Streptophyta > Magnoliopsida > Alismatales > Posidoniaceae > Posidonia > Posidonia australis. Next base: position 8,914 of record JAMKQA010015352.1, read on the forward strand.
GTTTATTTCTGTTATTTATTAGTTTTATTTCCTATTGAGAGTACCTAGCCTTAGCTACATCATTAGTGTAATTGTTGGTTAATAACAAAGATAAAAATGATTAAAAATAAAAAATCGTTGCTACGTTTTGTGGTAGTGACTTGGAGGTCATTACAGAAGTACTTGTTAGTATTACAAAGGTGGAAACGAGGAGAAGAAGGAGGGTGGATATCTGGAGGAAGAGCAAGCGTTGGTAATGGATGTGCCGTGGAAATTAAGAACAAAGAGGGGGAGTTTACAGCTATTCAACGGGAGCAGACTACCAAGTTCTTCCTCCCAGCAGGTGGGTAGGTCATTAAGGTTGAGATCAGAGGAGTTGGCATTACGGAGTGCTTGTCAAAAACCTTGGGCTGGTGAAGTGCTTGTCAGTGTTATGGAGGTGGAGACGAGGAGGAGGGCGGAGATCAAGAGGAAGGTGGCCATAGTGGTGGCAGAAGTTTGAACGGTGGAGTTTGGGAGTGTTGGTAGGAATTATATACCAAACATAGGAATGAAAAACATTATATTTCATTCCATTCTTATCTATTTCCATTTTAATGTACCAAATACAACATGAATGAATCATTTTTTTCAAACACTACATTCTTTTGAGAAGTTGGTAATGTTTTGTAGAATTATTGGACCATTGTAGTTTCTAAGAAGAAATTACATACTCTAAAGCTATTTATAGAATTGTTTTGAAGAACTGTTTTGTAGCTTCTGAAAAGAAGCTGCATGCTAAAAAGTTTTTCCAAACAGACCTTTAGAGTCAACCTTTTTTATTGAGTACTATGGTGTATCGTTTGAAAAGGTGATGAAATGATGTAAAAATAATAGATGCTTAATGACAAAAGGGAAATAATATATGAAAAACTCAAAAGATTTAATTTTTAGAATTTTTTTTGAGATACCATCAACATAAAATCTAATCTAACTTGATTTTCAAACATACCTTCGGGTAATGAACTAAAGCTTGCCACATTGGACAATTTTGACGTGATGTTTTCTATTTTTTATTTTTAAATATAAATTATTATCTATATTACTATGATAAAAATAAAAACATATGAACATATATCCATAATCCAAATCTCAAAAAAATGTTACACGAAACATATATTCATTCCAGCTGTTGCTGTCCAGCCATCTGCTTCATATTCTCTCCCTCTTCCCTCCCCCTTCCAGCTGCCCCTTGGAGTCGATTCTTTGCCCCTTGCTGACTCAGGTAGTGGTCCTGCGCCACCCGTGGTCCTTTGAGGTCTTCTTTTAGGCAACCTTGTCTGCAGGTGGTGTAACATTTTTGAAACTTCTATTATGGAGCACTGTCTCCTTCGTTGTAATATTATACACTATGTATTTCTTATTGTGCTTTTAATAGTCGACGAAATACAATTAAACTTTTAACCAAAAAAAAAAACATATATTCATTCCAGGAAGGCCATTGAAGCTTCTTGGAGTGCGTTGGGAAGGACAGAACATGATAAATAAAGTTTGCAATGGAATGAATTAAAATTCAAGTCCAATGATAAATCAATCTCGAATACTTAATTTTTTGATGTTCCTTGTCTATTCTAGCTAACTTTGCATGTCTGATTTGTTATTATCACAGACAAGCCGAAGAGTGCCTTCAATACGTATAATCTCGCCATGGCTTCGAGTTTTGCATGTCTGATTTGAAGATGATTTCTAAAGCATTCATTTTGATTCTATTTCGCCAATCAAATAAAACATAACTCATTCCATATGTGACGTGTCTTTCAACTAGTCACTGAATGACGGTTGAGTAAAAAAAAAAAAAAAAGGAAAAAAAAGGGGGGGAGTTTTCCAGTAAAAACCAACTGTAACAATCTCGTTGAAACTTTGAAGTATTTGAAAAAGAATGATAAGAAGATAGAACAGATCTCTACGAGATTTTATTCATATCTAATAATCTAATATCTTTTAAATCAAGCTTCAAATAGTTTTCTTCGGTACATCATTCAAGTTGGGCATTCCTCTGGGACAAGCATGTGCTTTATGGAAAGCTTTCTTTCTCGAGAAAATAACCAATATAGAGCAAACTAGTGGAATATTTCGGATCGATGTCCTATGTGACGTCCAGCGAGATGATAAGTGAAATAAGGTTTTCTTGCTACGGAATGACTTTGGAGAAATTTTCATAAACTTTTCTGGTTGGTAGGAAATCATCGTTGGCGTTGACCACGTTGATAAGAAAGAAGTAAAAAATTAAAGGTGCGTTTGGTAGACTGGAATGAACACTGGAATGAAAGGGAATGGAATGAAAAAACAGATTGGAATGAAATTCCAACGTTTGGTACAAAAAAAAGGATTGTATTGAGGATGGGAATTTCATTCCATCTTAAAACGCAAGGAATCTCATTCCAATTCCCATTCTCCCTTCTCCCTCCCTCCCTCCTCCGTCGCGTCCTCCGTACGCCATCGGTCCCGCAACAGCCCCCATCTCCCGCAACCTCCCGCCTCCTTTCGCCCCAAACCCTCCCCCGCAACCTCCTGCAGCAAACCTCCCTCCTCCCGCAACCTCCCGCCCCCTTCTGCCGACGGCCTCCCTCCTCCACTGCGTTCCTCCGGTATGCCTTTTTTTTTTGTTTTTCAATGCTTATTTATGTATGCTTGAAGGTTGCTATTTGGGTTTGCTATTGTGTTGTTTGGGTTGTGGGTGTGAGCGAAGGTGTGTGCTGGCTGGGGGTGTTGGAGGAGGTGGTCGAAAGGCTGTGGGGGCTGTTGGGTGTTGAAGGAGGTGGTGGAGAGGTTTGCTGGTTTGTGTTGGTTGCTGAAGAGGAGGAGGGATGCTGTTGGGTGCTGTTGGAGGACGTGAGGGAGGATGGGTTGGCTTGTTGGTTTGTGTCTTTTTCGAAGAGGAGGAGGGCT
>JAMKQA010015357.1:0-11343 GCA_024699735.1 Posidonia australis
TTTGTTGTAACATGATTGCTCAAAATCAAAATTGATCCTTGCAAAACTTATTTATTAATGTGTGATTCTAAAATCTGTTTCATGTGTTCGTTTTAGCAGAGATAGTTCAGTTTTTTTATCAAATAAGGGCAGTTTACCTGATTATATTTGAGTTGCATCTTTTGTTTGACTGCAGCTGTGTTTCTATCAGCTCTTGATGTTGACAAGATTTATGTTACTTGGCATCCAAATATAGAATCAATAGGTGTAGTTAATATAAATTCTACAGCATAGAACAGAAAAAATCAAGGACTTGGAAGGCTTCCAACTAATGAAAAACAAAACCCTTCGCTTATATAACTATATTGTTTGTGACTTTGGAATTTTCGAAGTATTTGAATTTTATTCTTATTAAAATATGGACATCCAATTCAAAAATAATTGACAATGAGTAGAGGAGGCTATCTATATATAATCATAAGTTCCAATATTTATTTTTTCAATGTAGGATTATTCCAACACTTCTCCTCATTTGTAGTCTATTAGGTCCATCAAGTGTTTCTTTTAAACATAGGTGGATGTGTGTGGACTTTAGCTTATTTGGACTTCTTTTGGTTCTGGTATCATATTAAAATATGGGCATCTAACTCAAAACTAATTGATAATGAGTAGAAGAGTCCATCTATATATAATTATAAGTCTAAATCCTCACTTTTTCAATGTAAGACTATTTCAACAATTCTTAAGGTGTATTTTGCCTCGAATTTTCTTGCTTATCTGTGTAGCTTTAGCAATTTACTTGATTGAAGATTAATTTTGCCACAGGAGAAACTGGATTAGAAATTAGACTGCTGTAGCCTTTTTCTAATGTTTATCCATGTTTGTTCCAGATACCAAGGAATCTCAGCCAGTCTGACCTTGAGAGTGCTTTGTCAACATCTATGAAAGCAAAAGCAACAACAAGTCAGTATAGATTTCACTCGGGGTTGTTGTCACCATTTTTGAGGCACAGACAAGAAGATGATAATCAGGTCCTTATCTGAATCTTGTAGATTGTTAAGCTAATGTCTCATATCACTGAATTCCAGACAGAAGCTCAAGACGCTTAACCATGGTTCTAAATGTCGATTTTGTGTCGGAGAAATTTTAGTGACACGCGTAGACGTTTAGTACCATGCGCTTAACATGCTATTTCTAGATTAAAAAAAAAAACATTTTCGTGAACTTAATGTGTTCATGTTGTAATGCCAGGATTCTTGAGTTTTTAATATTGAAGCAGCTGGTTCCTTCACTGCAGGGTGCAGATGTTTAAACAACTGACAGTTTATTTGAAGACATTCAGTATTCTCACAGGAAAATCACATGATTCAAAGGTATGATGGTCTAGGGAAGAGCGGAATGAGAAGGATATCACTTAATGCCCTGTTCAATTGTTTGGTAGAGGAAAAGAACATGAGATTATCGTGTTTTTTTTTATTCTATCGAATGAGAAAGGTTTTGGTGAAGAAGATTTGTCATTGCATGTCTTGTTCATATGAAATATATATATCTTCAATGTATGATCAGCTCCTTCAGTACATTATTGTAAACTATCTACTTTAAAAGTAATCCGATAGCAGGTCTGCCCTTGATGTTCTTCTACTAGGGATGTTTCTCTTGTAATTTCTTTTTAATCAAGTTATCCATGAAGTCCAATCATTTTGCACACGCAGCTTGTGAGCTTAGGAATGGAATTGCAGACAGCTTTTCCAAAGACACAGGAATTAGTGGTTCAAATGCTTTCTACAAATAGTAATGATCAAGCAAATTCATAGATGTGTGAGTTTTTTTTCCTGGCACCAGTTCATAATTGTGCAAGTGACTTGGGATTGGGATGTAATAAACTCTGTTGTTTGCCCTATGCAGTCGAATTTTGCTTTCGGCTTTACGTTACCGGTGGATTTGAAAATTTGTTCCTTGTTACCTGTGGATTTCATTGATTACGTTACCCATGGATTTCAAAAACAAACAACAATGTCATTAATCTTAATTAATGTACCTATTGGATGATTGTTGTAGGGTTTCATTGATTTTCAAATTTTTTTTTGAGTTAGGTTACATTCTGGCATTCAAGCTTCTCATTTAAAAAAGATGAATAACGCATAATTTATTTAATACATGACTATTATTCCAATTCAAAAGTTACTTATTGGAATCTTATAAGGGTCCGTTTGCTAAGAAAACCATTGACCTAGTTTTTTCTTGCTTTGACATGGTTCTCTTAGCAAAAAACCAATAATCTTATGCCACCCAATCTTTTTGTTCTCCAATATCTGCTTTTTATTCACTTTATTCCACGTGTCAGCATTTCATTGCCCAACTGGCACTTTTTTTGCCTTTTTTTTTTTTAGATAATCGTAGATTAGATAGATAAATAAGAGTTCGGTACATCCTAGTTGGAGAAGCCTGCCCAAAATCAAGAACAGCAATGTCGTTACAATAACCTCGTCCACAACCAACAAGTGACGTAACTAGTCCTGATAAAGCAGCTAGCATGGTTTAACAGAACTCTTAGCAACCATCAAACTAAAATAGAAAAATGCCTAGTTACCAAGTCTAATAATCTATCTGAGCAATCACCCTAAAAATATGATACTCAAAAAGGGATCAAAGTTGGGTCGGGAGGAGGAATGAAAAGCAAATAACAACCAAGTCGTGTTCTCATACGAGAGATCATCATTGTTCTAGCCGATTAAGGGGATGTCTTCAGTCCTAGCAACGGTATCATCAATGGAAAGCACCCCTATTGCCTCCTTCGTAGCCTTGGCCACGATGTTGTCCCGTGTAACTGCAACATTGATGGATCGGCCATAGTGGAGGATCTAAGGTTTTCCTTAGAATGGGACATAATTATATAGATGATAATTTTTTTAAAAATAAATATAATAAAATAATAAAATTTAAATATTATTAAAATATCATTACCTGAATCATAAAATTTCTCGACACAAACGTATACATTGAAAGTATTTTATTATTGTCTCATTACACTTAATGTAAGCATTCAAACAAATAATAGTATGTCGGTATATGCTGTTGACTTATTCAGCTGTTTGACAACAGGATGGCCACAACCAACATGATTAAGTGTGTTGAGTCTACTGAATGGTGAATGTAGTCGACCACATCTCTGAATAGTGAGTCACACAGTAAGAGGAAGAGAGGAGAGATCTAAGACCGACAATGTGTTAGATTAAATCTAGCAATATATATATGAGTCAATATAAAATCAATTAAAGTATTTTAGGCTATTTTCTGATTAGACTCATAATAGTGATCTATTTGGTTTTTGGATTGAGTCAATTGGTATCTTAAGTGATATGGGTTAATATACGTGTAGAGATCATAAGGACACTTTTTCATTTGTTAATGGGACAAATTGAAAATGTGTAATATCATAGTTTGCTATATAATAGAGTTATGGTCACCAAACCCTAAGTTTGGCCTCCTTTCTCACTCCCATCTTGAGGAAAAGAATAAAAGGAACTTAGTGATTTAGAAGATCAGATCTACGACAGAGTAAGAGAGATTTCATGATTTCTTCATGTATTCAAGTATGCTTCCGTATTTATATTTATTCGTAATGATTATGACATAAACAGATTAAAAAATCGAATCTTAATATATAAAATTTGTGATTTATTTGAAATCTATTTTAACCAGTGGTATCAGAGCCTAATCATGTTCTTTCATCATAGAATATTAAGTTTTTTGATTGAATCATGTTGGAAATCAATATTTTTTACTTTCCCTTGTTATTTCGTGCATGAACAACCTTGATGTCGTATTTTTCTATATTGAAATCATGTTTATATGACATATTATTGATTTGATTTTCTGAATGCCACTGGATAGGGCCATTCCGACCCCCAAGAGACACCAGAACACCGCTCGGGCACTTGGGAGGTACCCGCCTAGTGGTGATCTGACCGTCGATTGTTTTCTTACCACTGCCTCTCTTCGGGCATCATGTTTCTAAAGCTAGTTAAGGTTTTTTACTTTTTAAGTAATCGGATCTTGTTTGAATCCAATAAACTACAAAATTAGCTATTTTATAATATTTGCATGGCAGTCCTTCTATTTATGCTGTTTATTGGAATTTTTATTTTAATTCAGGAAAACTCTATAATGACATCTGATTTAATGGAAAACGCAGTAGAACTTTATAATTTTTTATGTAATCCTGGATTTTCTAGAATTTTACTATTTAGTCCCTGAACTTTGACATTTCTTTCGAAATGTCTTTGCATAGTTAATATATTATTTATGTTAGAATTAACTTTTATTTTAAGTTAATTGAATTTAAGTTTCCATGCTTTAATGATTAATAGTTAGACCATGACTTTTGGGATTAAATAAATTCATTATTGGTGATCAACAATAAATTGTCTTCTATTTAAGAATAAATTGATCAAAGCAACATCCTATCAAAATAGGCTCTCTTACCTATGTTAGTCTATTTGAGATAGAAAGATGTTAGTGTATTTGAGATTCATATGGATAGTAATCGGCTAAAAGGAAAGTTGGCCGAATATCAAATACACCTGTGGTAATAAATTTGTGATAATTATATGGTTGTGCCATGTGGGTAATTAGTCGGCCCAAAGGAAAACTTGTTACTTGACAAGACTAATTGTCAGAATTTGATTACTACAATGAAGAGTACCACTTGCAAGTTGACATTTCTGCCTAAAGGCTAAATGTCGATGTTGCACTAAGTATCTTGAAATAGGCTCCACTATAAATTGAATTTATTTGTTTGTTTCTTTATTATTAAAGATTAATATGATTCACATAGGAGTAACTATTGTTATGGTTTTTTCATTATTTCTGAATTTATTCAATAAATGCATTTGCCTCAATTAGTGCCAACATAAACTCAATTCCAATGCTTAATAGCATCTATTTCAAATGTTGGAAAGAGAATGTCATGATAGTACTTGGGTGCATAGATCTCGATTTAGCCCTAAGGATGAAACAAACATCTATTTTAGAGTCTGACAGTTTAACTGAAGACAAGAAAACTTTTGAAAAGTAGGAGTATTCCAATAAGCTAAGTCTAATGATCATTAGGCGTGCCATTCCAGAAACTTTTCAGGGTACTATGCCTGAAGAGACTACTGTAAGAAAGTTTCTCAATGACCTTGAGAAACGATTTGCCAAGAATGAAAAGATGAAAACTAGGACACTATTGGTAAATTTAGTTTTTATGAGGTATAAGGCAAAGGAAAACATAAGAGAGCACATTTTTGAAGTCCATGTTTGGAAGTAAGAATAAGGGTGGAATAAAGGCAGAATTAGAATAGTAATTCCATTTGGCAAATTAAAAAGTAGAATAAAAATGGAATAGTAATTCCTAATCTGATTTACTTATTCCAGAATAGCTATTCAGCGAAAAAGGTGAAATAAAGTTATTCCATTAAGTTATTCTCATACATGTATGTATACGGTGTGTTTATTTTTTGTCTAAAAATTAATACAAATATAATAAAATGTATACATATTTTAAACTAAATGTATATCTTAATAATCAAGTTGATTATTATTAATCTACATGTTTTCCACTTATTCCAACACTTATTCCACTTTTCATCTAAACCAGAATATCTCCTTGTACACACTTATTCACCTTTAAAAGCAAATCACTTCCACATAGAATAGCAATACCATTAGAATACTAATACCACTTTCCACTTATTTCTACTTTTCTTATTCTACATCCAAAGAGAGGCGAAATGTCTTATATTGCTTCAAAACTAAAAACACTTAAGTTAGAGCTATCAAAAGACTTGCTCGTGCATTTAGTTTTAATTTCTTGTCTTCAGCAATTCATTCAATTCAAAATCAGTTATAATTGCTAGAAAGAAAAATGGACTCTTAATGAACTCATTTCTCACTATATGCAAGAGGAAGAAAGATTGAAGCAAGATAAGACAGAAAGTGCTCATCTGGCATCCACCTCTAAGGACAATGGCAGAAGGAAATTACAGCCTAATGAAGCTACAGTGGTTTCACCCAAGAAGTAACAAAGGTAGATTGAGTTTACTGCCATTTTTGCAAGAATGGTGGGCATCAGAAGATCAGTTGTACCAAGTATCATGCCTGGCATGCTAAAAAAGGTACATCTTTTGCTTTAGTTTGTTCTAAAGTTAATATTGCTTCTGTACCTCAATACACTTGGTGGATAGATTCTGGTGCTACTACTCACATAAGTGTGTCTATGTAGGGTGCCTATTTGTTGATTTTTAAGAGACGTGGTAAAATTCCTTATAGTGTTTTGAGACACGATGACCTCTTGATTATTTGGTTTTTTTGCAATTAAATGCCTACCACCACCTGTCATTTGATTCTGATTTATGGGAGCAGAGGTGGTTGAATTAAAAAAGGTCAATTTTCTAAAAAAAATCATTGTCAATGCATTAAACGCTAGTTTTTGGGTGTTCTACGTTAGACACTTGATCTCTAGCATTCTACGTTAGACGCCTGATTCTAAGCGTCTTACGTAGGATGCATCATTTTCAGCATCTTACGCATCTGTACAGAAGCCCATTCTGTTTTCAAGATTACTCACTATTTTCTGTTTATAACTGGCCCATGGATTAAGGTGTGAGGTGATCGACTTTGCTGTAGGGACCAGAAACTTGATTCTTTGGGCAATTTTCGAAAATTCAAATAAAAATCGACGTTTTTTTTGTGACTTGCATGGTCCTTATTGGGAACTAATTTGGTTGTGTCTATTCTTGGGCCACATTAATAACCACTTAGGTCTCAAGTACCTCTGTTGTAAAGGACTTGAGGAAGGTATTTTCGTGTCATTAGTTTGCACAAGAGCTACCTTTTCCTTTCCCTTGGCTCTTTGTAAAAAACTAATCAAAACCTTAAGTCTAGATTTGTATTCTTCCCTCCCTCTTTCTATGATTTGATGTGATTGTGTGTTTGAATATGCGAGAGACCTAGTCAATCCTAAGTACATTGGACTCTACCTCTACGAGATAAGGATCTAAGTGTGCTTAGGTTCCCCTAAAACCCTCAGAAGTTGAGATAGGGATGGTACAAAGGAAGAGGAATTTTTATCTCATTTGTGAAGAGCCATAGATTACCTCAAAGAAAGCCATACCTAAACTATAGGCACATTAAGAGTTACACAGGTTTAAAACACTAATAATAAAGTGAAAATATAAATTAAGTCTTTAAATTCTTGTTTGAAAGTGTTTCTGTGTAGTCCTCAGAATAGGGGTGTTGAACGCTCATTTTGCAACGTCTTACGTTACACGCACTAGATATAGCGTTTAACACCTAGTTTGAATTTCTGCTTATTTTTGACTTTTATTTGTGGTGAAAGATGAATGTTATGGGGTGAATGTTTGAAAAGGCATTTTAAATAGGATATTGCCAGTCTAATTGTCTCTTTTTTTCCTTTTATAGAAACTTCTTTGTAAACTTTTTCTCTTATCAAGTGTAATCTTTGTAATCCTTTTCCTTTATCAAAAAAAAATAAATCAAAGTGAAAAAAAGAGAGCATATAAAAAAAATCAAAAAAAAGAGGGGAAAAAAAGGAGAGCAAAACAAAAAAGAGAGCAAGAGAACAATATTCCTATAGTTTCCTGATTTCTATCATCATTAAGTCCTAGGGGTCTGTAGATTATTTGTGAAAGCTTTGGCGATTGCTTCCATTAGTGATTGAATAGCCAACAGCCTTGAAATAATTGAGTTTGCATTTCAAAGTGTTAGACGCCCCCATTATAGCGTCCAACTTTGAACACCGTCTAGCAGGCGTCTTACACGTCAGATTGCCAATCAGTCCAAATCAAGTACAATTGTGCCTGCCATTAGTCAAATTTGACTGCTTTGATCAGTAACAATACAAGGAGGGTGTGCCAGGGTCCTGTAGAAATTGAATAAAGAATATTGGGCTTTGTTTGCATGATCAAATTTAGTATTTAACAGACAAGGGTGTTAGACATCCATTTATTAGCGACTTACGTCAGACGTAGAAGATTTAGTGTCTTACACCTCCTGTACTAAATTTAAGCCAGATCAAGAAGGAAGCTAGCCAGAAATGACTGAATTTGAAAGTAGCCAATCAAATGCAACCAGTATGTCCGAGAAAGAACCTATCCTGAAGCTATTTCATCCAACTACTGGATTTACAGTGATACCAACCACCTTGGCCCATCAAAGATGGCAAATCAACAAAACGATGATCTCCATCATGGTCAATACCTCCCTAGTGAAGGACTATGAAGGTCCGTTGCAAACTGCATCCTTGAAGGTCTATACCAAGGATAGCTCAAAAATGCACCGGTGGATACCAAACACCAAGGGCAGAGAAACAACCCAAATGGAGGACTTCAAACAAAGGCAAACCCTTTGTTCTTTGAGAAACCACAGCAACTGCCACATGACGAGTATAGAAAAAGAGTCAATCTACTTTTCTTCAGTCAACTAGATTGGAATGTTCATCATCAGGTTCCTGTTCAGCCATATGCAAGCCAAGCATCAACTTTTCAACTTAGAAGAAATGAGAAAGATTTTGAATTCTTTAGGAGATCAGACACAAGCTCCCTCACTTTTTGACATGAGCAAATTTCCCTGATTCCAATTCCCTTATGGCTTCAAGTATCCAAAAACGCCCAAATTTGATGGGACTACCAACCCATATAGCCACATCATGCGATTCCAAATGGAGTCAACCCCATACTTCCATGACTTGGGGCTCATTATACACCTCTTTTCTTACTCATTAGAAGAAGAACCCATGGATTGGTTCCTCACTCTCTCCAAAGGCGACCTCAGTAGCTTCAGCAAGATTAGGGAATACTTCATAGCCAAGTATCAACACAAGCTTGCTTCGAGGCCAATTTTCCACGACTTAAGCAGAGAAAGCATGAAGCCAGATGAAGAATGGGTCACTTTTGCAAATAGATGGTGAGAAATGGCCGCCAGATCGGGCTTAGACATTCCAGAAAGGCAAATTGTCCAAACACAATTGCAAACACCACTGGACCGATGAAGAGGGGATTAGTCAATGCATACTGTCCTTCCATAACTGCACTCTACATGGTAACTGCTTTTATGAAGGAAAATGCACATGAATTGAAAAAACGAAGAATTCCAAGAATCAGAGGGCAACATTGAGCCGATGTATCATGTCCAAACTAAGAAGCCGAAGTAGTGGAATCAGCCTCTTCAAATGCAAGATTATCAACAAAATAGCAATGACAGAGGCAACCACCATTATGCAACTCCATGACAGCAGTCGAAAGGACCAAGATGTACAAGTTATCCTCCCCTCCTAGTCAAGTTGGCAGACATATTTGAAGAAATGATGGAATTCCAAGCAATGAATCTCCCACCTCGAAGACCTGAAGGAGTAAACTGCGATAGAAATAAATATTACCCGTACAATAGACATGGACATAATCTAGAGGACCGTTGGGTTTTCAAGGACATCATCTATGATTGAGTCTAGGAAGGTAGAATAGAGTGGGATGCCTTAATGGAGAAGATTGGGAGGCGCCATCAAGCATGAGCCAGGCTCTGGACGTCAATATGGCGAAAACGTCTACTGATGGAGGTTACACTAGGAATAGTCCCCCTAACTATTGTAAATAAACTTACCTTTTCTTTTCTTGTTTTTCTTTTGTTTGTGTAAAATACGTAAATAAAATATCCTTTTAAATTTAAAAAAAGAAAGAAAAGAAAGAGAAAAAAAAGAAAGAAGAAAAAATAAAGTAAAAACTTAATGAGAAGGAAATCCTACCACGCAAGCATGGGAGACTGAGTCTAGCTGGGGAAGGACCATACTTGCTGATTGAGGCATATCCAAGAAACACTTATTGTTTGGCCAGAGAGGATGGCACTAGACGTGCATATTCTTGGAATGCACTGCACCTCAAAAGATACTACTCTTGACATGCATATCGAGCCTATAGATTGCCCGAGCTTGTGAACTAGTTGTCTCCCAAGACTTAGGAACCTCGTCTTTAGCCTCACTTCATAAACACATTGTGGGAACAAAGGAATCAAGTGTTTGAAATTGAGATGGAGGCAAGTCTTCAAGGGTTCCTCCTCCGGTCCATGAATAATAAGTCCACACACTTCTTTGAGTTGGACATGCTATCCTAATGTAAATCTTAGTAAGTTGTGATTGGGTAGATGTCCAAGGCCAAACCTAGAAGTGCAGAAAAGAGGAGAGTGCATCCAAAATAAAAGAAGTAACTCGGTCCATCAACAATAAATATCTCTTAACCAAACACTCAAAATGATGGTGAAACCACTGATGCTCGACAGGTGTGTTACCATAGTATAAATCTCAGTGAACAATAATAGGTAGACACCTACCGAAAGAAAAGAAACGAAAAAAGAAGAAAGGAAAAGATGACAGCAAAGAAGCTGTCCATTGACCAAAAGAAAGAGAGAAAGGAAAAGATGACAACAAAGAAGCTGTCAAAAAGAAAATGAATGAAAAGACAGCAACAAAAAAGCTATCCAAAGTCAAAACAAAAAAGAATGGGAATCAAAAGCGTAGTAGTATTAGACCTTGGGCTGGAGGGGGTTTAGAACTCTGAGTTAAACCAAAGTCTCAGCATAGGATACTACCTCCTTTCTCCCCACACCCTCCACTACACACTCAGAGGCAAGGAGCAGGAACCTAGGACAAGGGGTAGTTAATACTGAAGCAAGCCTGAGGCATCTTCTAGTTTGAAAATGCACAAGGGTTCTAATTATCAAGGTTTCTATCCACAAAGTCTTCTTTTTTCCCAACTTCATGAAGGAGTTTCCTTCTCAAAAGAAAAAAATCAAAAACCAAAAAAACAAAAAATAATAAAAAAAGAAAATACAAAACAAAACAACAACCAAAAAATAGAAAATAAAAAATAAAAAAAATAGAAAATATAAAAAACTAAAAAAAATCCAAAATCCAAAAAAAAAAACAAAAAAAAAGAGAGAATCCAAAGTTCTAAAAAAATCACTGTGACCGTGTCAATGTAGGGGAGAAGCCGATAGGGCCACAGCGAGAAGCGGTAGATTCGAGGAAAGGGATGCTGGACTCGAAAACACCAGAAAACACATGAAAACAAAACAAATGAATAAGAGAAGTCGCCACCTAGTCTATTTAACAGAAAGACGAGAAAAATCGAAAAAATGTAATACGATGCAACGAGCAATCAAAAACAAATAAAAGAAATGACTCCAATGCCAATGGATAACTGTAGACACCCCAATTTCGAGGTGACCCAGGAATGAGAGTCCCTATGTTGCTTTGGATGTGATCAGCCCATAAACCAGACCCCAAACCCGTTAGCAAGCCAGAGTTCAGCA
>JAMKQA010015362.1:0-13386 GCA_024699735.1 Posidonia australis
TTGTTTGATGTGGAGTTTGTAATTCAAGACAAGGTGGAGATTGTTGTAAATATGTCTTGAATTATGTTTTTGTTTCAGGGTTGTTTGGTCATTTGACCATTTGGGTGCTCTAGTATTTAAGTAGGCTAAGGCACAGATTATGTAACCTTTTTTGTCATTTGTGTAACCCTAATTTTGACTCCCATTGAATAGAGAGAACACCTCCCTCTTCTCTCCAGATCTAGGGTTTCATGTGAGGTTCATCTGTGGAGGATTGGATGCTTGGATTTGGGCATTGTATTTGATTTCTTCTTCTCCACTCGGCACAACAATATTCTTTTGGGTTCCATGTGTATTTGTTGAGTCAAAGTTATACTCTATGCAAGTTTAAGTTAAGCAACTCTATAATCCATGATTAACTTCAATAGACAACAATGCTATATTGTGGATGTGGTTTTTGTGGGTGATGAAGAGTCCTTATCGTGTCTACTCACTTTAACGTCCTTTTGTTGTGATCGTCACTTGTCTTTTGTTTGTGTCGACTGACAAGATACCTTGTAGGAGTTTTTGCGGTGGTGTTGTGGTTGTGTCGGTTCTCGATTCATTTGATCGACAGTAGGGTGTCGTCCAACAGTATTGTACTGTGAAATATCCTTCTTCCTTTCAAAACAAAACAACAATAAAATCTAGATTAGCCTAGGTGTAGCAAATAAAGTCAGAAAAGTAACAAAATAATATGAACAAAAGCAATTAGATACTAACCGGGGGTTGTTCTCACTTGCATATATCATCGACTATATTCAAGATGCAATGATTAAGTAAAAAGAATGACTAAATTGAAAAGATACTTCATTCATCCTCGTGCGCTTTGGAGTGGACGGAGGAAGTAGAGGCAAGCGGAACTTCGAAGGTATGCTTTTGCTCTTGGCAGGCTTGAATGATATCTGGGATCTAAGATATTTCAAGAGAGATAGACATGGAGGAGAAACTGAAGTCTCTTGCTCTCTCCGGATCTCTCTTCTTGAAGCTCTAGAATTTCTAGTGGCTCCTAGGGTTTTCAATGTGCCTCCCCTCAAACTCTTGACTAGAGGTGGAAATCGGGCCGGGCCTAAAAAAAAAATTCCGCGGGCCGGGCTGGACGAGGCTCGTCGTAGGCCGTGGGCCGTGCCAGGCCCAAGTTCCAAGCCCACGAAGGCCCGTTTACTAGGCCCAATTTGGCCAGTGAAATCAGTCTGGGTAGAGCCGGGCTGAGCCGGCCTGCCAGTAAAAAAAAAAAAAATGGGACGCACATACCTGACGCACCAGTCTGGCGCACCATTCTGTAACGACTATAAAGCCATTGGCAACGAGCAACGGCTAAATAATGTAGCCGTTTTCAACAGCTATTTAGCTGTTGCACTATTTTTTATTTTTTATTTTCAATCTCAACAACTATCACTCCATTTACCCTATAAATACTCTCCTCTCAACTTCAATAGGCAGAACAAACTCCCCAAATGAATAATTCTTGATGTAAAATTTTAAAAAAAAATGTAACAAATGATGTAAATATATTTTGTATTTTTTATGTAAAAAAATTATTGTATTTCAAATATTTTTTATTAATAAAAAAAAATTCAGTTTAGGCCCAATGGCCCGGCCCGTAGGCCCGACCCACATACGGGCCCATGGTCTGCTGGAACCGGCCCGACCCGGTCCAGGCCCGGGCGGGCTGAGCTTTTCTCGGGCAACACTACTCTTGACTTAGGGGGTCTATTTATAGAGTTTGGAGGCACTAAATCTCGTTAAGGACGAGTGGTAGATTAAAGGCCAGGATTAAACTCGTTAAAAATGGGAAAATATCCTTTTTAGATGTCGTCAACGATATAGCCAGCGACGAAATCTTTGCATCGTCGCCTGTACAGGCGATGAGGCTGTAGATTCCAATTCTACTGCATGTTGTTAATCACTGCCTAAAAGGCAACGAGATCTGTCATGTTAGCTAGTCGTCGGGTGTACCAGCGTCGAGCTACTAAAAATGAAAATTTTCAAAAATTAAGTCCCCAAAATATCTTTATATGAATCTATTAACCAACAATGATCAAATAAATGATTTAAAATCGTCTTCATATCAGAAAGATTTTAAATAAATTTCTGATTCAATTTAAACTTAAAAAGATAAGTAAATCAAATTTGAAATTTAAAATCTCAAAAATTACGAGAAAAATTGGTTAAAATCAAGGAAATATTTGATCTAACATAGATTGGCAATCAATTAGATATTTTGGATTTATCTTTATTTTTAGCATTATCTTGATTTAAATATAGTTATAACATTAAAAATTTGATAACTTATCATAAAAAACTCATTTTGGTAAAAATAAAGATAAGTAATTTTAATTATCAACTCATCCAAATTTCAATAATTTTCTGGAATTATTTGACATTTATGATGATTTATATGATATGCATATATATTTAAGTGTTAGGAAATAATAGAAATTATGGAAAAAATCATGATAATATTTATAAATGTCAATATGTCATATTAAAACCCAAGATGACAAATTATGTGGAGAGATATAACTAGGACGCTCGTCCCCTGATGTTGTAGTGTCATGACATCTCGTCGCCAGCTCAAGCGGCGACGAGGCATGTTGCCTTTTGAAGTGGCGACGAGGCTTGTCATCTGTCACATTGGTAACATCTTGGTCTTTTACAATTTACCTTCCTGTCTTATCTTAATCCTTAGAGATACGTTCAAAACTCGGAAAACTTCAGAAATTCCATGAAATCATAAAAACATCTTCTTTAAGATTAAAATACTCAAATCTGCCATCGATTTGAGTAAAACAAGAGTGTCAGCTCTGCCACAGTTGATGACTTACAACAAAAATGTTCAAGGGACTTGAACCTGCCACTAGTTCGAGTGTGTTAGTTTTGCCACAGCTGATGATTTTGAATCAAGTAAAATCAAATGTTTTTAGAGGAGTCATGAAAAATCCAGAAAATATGTTATAAATTCTTAGCCATGTGATGTGGGGCTCCTCAAGGTTCTTACCCTAGATGAACTCTGGAAAATGCAAAAATAGGATATCTTTAGATGCCACTCCTTGGAGTTGATCTTGGAACAAGATCAACTCCAAGGTAAGAAGGATATCTCCATTGAGCATTTCCTGAAATAGAGAGCCGCTTTCAAGCAGTCTACCATAGGGTTCCAAAAAGAAAAACTACCTTTTAGTTTCAGGACATGGTCGCATAGCTAAAAAGGTAGGCCCTACCTGGTTTTGGGAGATCATCACACAACTAGGTGGTAGAAGGGGTGAACATACTCGATTTCGGGACGTGGTTACACAGTCAAGTGGTTCAATTTAAAATGCCATCATATCGAAAGGTCAGGCATGGAGGGGTCAAGTTGGTTTTGAAGCTATGTGTCACAGTCAGTGTTGAGACCATGTTAACCATATAGAGATGTAATTTCAACATGGTAGAAACTAAAGAATGACCATAAGAAAATTACCCTATTGTTGGTCGAGAAAAAAAAGATAATAAAAAGATAATTGTTGTGGCTTTTGTTTGAGAGCTTGCTTAGATTGGAATAATAAAAGGATAGGTGATGATTAGTTTTAGGCGGATCATGAGTTCTAAGGTTTCTAACACTCTTGAAGGACATTGCTCTGTCTGTGCTCTACTTCCCTTGCATAAATACTAAATGTTGTTGGCTTTATTAGCCTTATCATGATTTTGATGATAACAAAATACTAATGTGTTTTATAAGAATATTTCATAGCTCATATTTGCAAAGCAGATTAATGAAGGACTCAAAAGATTCAAGCATGAAAGGAAATATATTTGAAGAAGAAACAGATATATGTGCTACCCAGAAGAACTCAAGACAGTGAAAGAAGAAGAAAATGAAAATCATCTTTGTAATTATTTTTGGTGTAATTTTCTATTTTCATGTACTTCTAGGAAACATGTGATAATCTCCCAAACATCCCACTTTCCTAAGAAAATAGGAATATCCTCGAACTCAAGTAGAAAATCTTAGAAAAATTTCAAGTATAGGTTCAGGGATCTTTTTGGTATATCGAAAGTACCCGCTATACCGAAATATGAGTAGAATTACAACATCAGAAAAAATGACCAAAACGACATACCGAAATTCACCAGTCTATCGAATTATCTGATTGTTGTAGATATCAGAGTTAAATCGGCATATTGAATTATTTCAGCATACCAGACCAATGATCATTAGAGAAATGTTAGACAAATTCTTTTATCTATGTTTACCTATAAATATGCCCTCATTCTTCACCTATAGAGACACCAATATTTCCTACACATATAGAGCTTCAAGTTACATAAGTTTCCAAGTATTCCACTCCTATTTTGTTAGAAATACTCCCAAGGCAAGAAGAGTTCTATTTCCATCCATCCACTTAGCCAAATTGAGTTTGGGAGATTGTAGAAAAAGAGTTGTAAAATACAAGTGTAAAAGTTCTTTTTCGGTTGTGAGAAGGGAGTAGTGATTTTTACGAAGCTTGGTGTGGATTTGTCAAGGGTGTATGGTACAATCTTGGCCTAGAACAAAATCAGGTTTAAGGTAACTCTCGAGGGGTTTTCTCCGAGTGTGGACTAGGATAGGGAGGCTGAACCACTATAAGTCATTGTGTTTATATTCATTGTCTCTCGTCCTCTCTTTTTTTGTATGCTTTAGTTTAATATCTAAATTCTTCATTTTAGCTTATTTACTTGTTAATATATTGAAATTGTGCAAATTGCCAAACAAACCTTAAAATTGGATAATTACTCCTTAAATCATTATTCACCCCTCCTCTAGTGAAGCCTTCGATCTCAACAAATGCATGGATGCATGGTTCAAGCACACATAATGCAGGTGCATGGTCAACCACACTATGCAATGAATGGTCCATATGGTAGATTAGGCTGGTAGAGTATGGTTGGTCCTAGGCCATATTGACGTATGCTAGATGCAATTCATTGTGGTCAAGTGTTTTCTGTCTTTGAGTATGACCAGTACTCTTGAGAAAGGATCATCATCCCACAACTCGACTCAACGAGTAAAGGAGTTCTATGAGTAAAGAACTGGGTGAGGAAGTGAACCTTTCCTTTGCCAAATCGGAGTTTGCCTCTTAGTTAGAGCAATGTATCTGTGTACACAGTATGAACTCCAAAAGTGGGAGTCTATTCATGGAGGACTTCATGCAGCGCCACCATGGGACTTTGTGTAGCTTCACAGTGAGACTTGATGTACCAACACTTGGTAAGGTTTGACTTGCGCACTCAATCAACACACGTTAGTAATCAATTGTGCACCTTTCCCTACTATTGAAGGGTTGACTAGGAAAGATACTGTAGTACTATCTTTTTACTCCATTATATTTGAAACTAGGTGGTGAGAATTAATCCTGGCTTCAGCTAAGAGATGGGAAATCAGAGCCCAGTGGACGCCGATTATGAGTCATTCGTGGATGCTTTAGAGATCGTTGCGTGGCAATGTCTTTGTGAAGAAGAACACATTCAAGCTGTGAAGGTACACTTGAGTAGGACATTAACTCCAAATTCTAGTGGATCGATTGTTGCATCACTTGGCCAAACTAACTCTAGTTTCCTGACTTACTAGGTTTTCACTTGATGGTACGGTAGATGGCACTACTTATTTGATCTTTTTTTGTTTATTTTCTTAGGTTTTCTAATTATTTTTGGATTTTTAGCTTTTCTAATTTTTTTGATGTTTTTTGGAATTTTTTTATGATGATAAGTGTGGTCACAACCCTCCCTCTTATACATTTAGCATTATTACCTTGAATTATCCAAGGTGAGAGGGTTGCCCCTTTTACCATGCTTTGACCCTTTGAGAGCTTAGGACCTAGTATTGACCTTGGTTGATCATTATCCCTTTTATATACTCAGTCCTTGAGTTTCTAGGGTTTTCCTGTCGCTTGCTTTTATATGGTGAGAGAGTGGGGGAGACTAAAGGTTTAGCTAGCTCTTGACGTTGGCTATAGCTTTGGTGTTGCTCGTCAGTTGTTGGTCCTAATACGCCTGTAGCATTCTCAAGGGTTTTTCTTCTGTTTTCTTTTTCTTTTCTTTTGGGATTCCCCTCTCTTGTTATTTTTCTGTAGATGCTTGCTTATCACTGCTTTCTCATACTTATGCTATAATTGCACACTTACTTGACTGTTTTCTCACCCCCATTTTGAGTACCCGTCCATCACTACCTTCTCGAACTTATGCTATGACGGTGTACTTGACTTTACATGCACTTCCCTTTTTTGGGCGCTTCTCTAAGTTGTTTGTTTTGGTGCGCTCACCCTCACTACTTTCTTGAACTTAAGCTACGATGCGATGTTATACAGGGCAAGCGGATTTTATGATATGTTTAAGCTCTGAGCTTGCCTTGCCCTTACCTCCCCATGCATGGTGTATGTGAAGATAGGACAAGATTGAGGTTACCCTAGTTGCTCAGCTTCTTTTCTATGCAAGAGACAATTTTCATCCTTAGCTAATACTAGGTCTTGGGTTTTCTCTAGGCTTTGGCACGTCGGTTAAGGGTGTACTTCTAGAGTACATGTAAGTTCCACGGATCTACAGAGATCTTTAGGTCATCCTACCCAATTGGGTGGACCTTCCGTAGGTGTTACAATCTCTACTTAAGAACTCTAACTATTATTTTGGCAGCTTTGCTTAATGTTCTAAGTGGTCAGGGTGTGACTTACACTCATCAATCACTATTGTTATTATTTTTATTATTGCTATCACTAAATTTAGCTAAGCATTCCAAGAAACTAAACAAAGGAAAAGAAAGGAAGTAAATGTTTTCTTTATAAGTTTTTTGTAGTGAATAAAACCACCTTGCCCTTAGTCGGACTCGATTGAGTCTCTTATCTCCCTCCCCAGATGGAGGGGTATACTTGTTGGGTACCCATAGGAGCTTGCCCCTGGCGTGGAGGATTGAAGTGTCGGTGGCAGTGGCACATCTTTTCGTTTTTCTTTTGGCTTGCATCCGTTCTTCACCTTTTCGAGGTCACTGTCGGATTCTTCTTGAGTCACTTCTTCTAGCGTGCCCTTGTGGCTCTATCTCCTTGTGAAGGCTCCATTAGGCTTCCATTTTTACTTGAAACACAGCTATAGATGTCTCCTTGGTTGACGTGCTCATAGATGCTATTGGCAAGCTTTATAGGTTAGGAGGCTTGGGAGGAGGCTCATCCTTGGCATGGGCTATGTGCAGGCTTAGAGAGTTGATTGCATCCTCTGCGTCATACTAGTCCTGATTGGCGTACTTGTCATATATGGGTTGTGGATTTTCTGGGTCATTTGTTTGGATGAGCTCATCTTCTACTTGAGGAGGTCTCGCAGCATCTTCAATTAATTCTTCTTGAACCTGTTGGCTGCTCCCAATGTCATTGCCTGGATCTTCTCCTGACCACACTCCCTTTTTGCATCTAGTTGGTGGCTTTGGGTCAGGTTCCGCAGGTACGCACTTGATAGTCACTAGCTCTAGTGGTATTCACTCGTCTTCCTCGACCTCCATGTGGGCTATTGGAAGGCTGGGCTGTGGCTTGGTGAATCTTGTATTGTTTCCCTTGAGATACCCTCAACCATGCTTTAAGCTTAGTCTATATGATTTCTCCCTCATCATTCAGGTCATGGATCTTGTCCTTGACTGTGAAACACTCCTCAAGAGTATGCTCATTCTTCTGATGGTATGGCATTACTTTGACAGGTCTGCATTTGGAGTGTTTGGGGTTGGCACTAGAGGCTCTAGATCTCCACTCTCCATTAATATTTTGAAGACATCGTGGAGTGGTAAATAATCCTACCTTCTAGGCCCATAATGTTGGGGTGGAGAGATAGCATGGTAACTCTTCTGCCTCTATTGTTGCTCCTGTTGGGCGTAGACTTAGTAGTTCAGAGGTTGCTGCTGTTGATGCTAGGGTTGTCGTTGAACTAGTTGTTGCAGCGGTTGATACTAGTATTGCCCTTGTTGGCACTGTGACTGGTATTGCGTTAACTTCCCCTGGTGTTGGACTAGTCGACCCTTCTATCCCTGCTGAATTGAGACTTGGGCCATGTCATTGGTAACGACTTTCAGTGTATAGCTAGAGGTCTTCTTCTTGCCTCTTCCTTCGGGCTTCAAGAATGGTAGGTCCTCTTTGTTGCAGAGGACCCTTGTGGCTTGTTCATATAGCTGAGAGTACGTCTGAAAGTCACCTATTAGCAAGCCCATTATGAGTGCTCCAGTCGTGTTTCAAGCTATGATCTCGACTGCTTGGCTCTTTGGTATATAACATTTAGATCTAGCAGTCATGGCTCTCCACCTATTGGCATATGTGGCAAAGTCTTCCTTCAGCCTCATCTTCTTAGTAAAGAGGTCTCCTATGATGGGCTTGTGCTGGATGTGGTGGGCATAAAGTATTGTAGGAATTTGTCCAGTGCAATTTTGAAGTCATTGAGGTCATATGCTGTGAGCGTATTGAACCACCTCAGTGATTCTCTTTCTAAGATCTTGAAGAACAGGTACATAGTAAGCCCATTATCGTGTTGATAGGGTAGGACATCCATGGTGAAAGTGGCCAAATGATTCCATGGATCGCCTGTCCCATTGTACCTTTGTGTCTTGGGCGTCTTGAATTCAGGCAGTAGTATGAAGTGTGGGAACTTTGATGTATCGAAACCAACTGGTGCCTTAGATGTAACCCTAGCCTCTACTAATGCCTCTGAGATCATCTTTTTAACATTAAGGCTTGGAGTGACTAACTGCCCCTACTTCTGGTACCCTTAGACTTGATGGAATTGCTATTGCTCAGGAGTACCATATTGAGGAGGGAAGGAGGATTGAACTAGTGTCTAATGGAGTGGAGTTGCCCCCTAGTAATGATGTGAGTGATAGCTCAGTGGGGATGGTGCAGTATGTTGGTTAGAGGGGTAGACCAGAGATGTAGGATACTGGGTGGAATATAGTGTTGATGGGCGTCGTATTGGGAAACTGACTGTTGGGCTTGGTGTATAGGTATTTCTCGTGGGAGGTGTGGTTAATGGACCTTGGTGATATGGGGAGGAAGAAGATCCATACTCGAGTGGACTTGGAGGATTGGAAGGATTATAATGGGCCATGGACAGGTGGGCTTGGCTGATGACCCCTTTGGGGAATTGAGGGGGGATAATTGACAATGGAGTACTCTAGGGTTGGGAATGGTGTATCTCTCCCCTTCCTTCACTTCCTCTTTCAATGGACCAGCTTCTTTGTGGAGTTGAAGTGTTGAACTGAAACCCATGCTGGCTGGTGGACTTGCTTGCTTGTGCCATGGATATTAAGGCACCTGACATGGCTAGCACATTCGAATAGTTGATGTAGGAGTAGTGCACTTCAGAAGACATGGCTTAGCCCCCTTTGTGAACCTTCTTCTTAGGAAATTACAAGTTTTAAAAGAAAAAGAGAGATTACAGACTCTAATTTCTAGCCTATTACAAGTTTCTAGAAAAGAAAATTACAACTCTAATGCAAATGGAATACAAAACGAAGAAATGATTACAACTTTGTTTAATGAGTAATTAATGACCCAGAAGGCACTGTTCTGATATCCTTGTAACCTATATAAAAAATCACAGACAAGCCACCTAGAGTGTAGTCTACCTGACGTTGACAATGTGGCGGTGCTGGGACTTGTCACTAATAAGTGTTGCGGCTGATTTGCTTACCCTTTCTAGCAGCCGAGGTCAGTCCTAGACAGACCAGACGCCAAACAAGTTGAACTAATCAGACAAGTTATCAACTAGAGCACAACTTTTATGTGTTAAAATTGTTAATTAATGGATTAATTAACCAACGTTCTCTCAACTTGCTAGGTTCTTATAGCAAAGGGTAAGGCTTTTCCTTTGGGGATTCTAGGGTTACACTCAATGGGTTTGTTTTCTTCAGGTACCACTCTTAGACCTTTGAGGGGTCTACAAAGAAGGCTTAGGTTGTATATTTGTTTCTCTAAAGAGGGGTCCACAACCTAGGATTCTATCTTTAGGGTCGTTTCCTAACAAACCACAAAACAATAAATAAACAAGAAATAATAAAGTGTCAAGTATCTACTAGGGTATATTGCTAACTCAGAGAGATGAATGGAGTCATAAATATGCCCCTAGAACACCCTAAGGCCTTAATTTAATAATAGCGAGCTAGTACGGAGCATGGGAGAGCAACTTTCACTGGCTCGATTCACTCGACTTGATCATTCTTTAACTAGAAAGAGGTTTCTTAAGGAACTTTAATTTTATTGAAAATAATTAGTTTCCACCCTATTAGTGGACAGAAAACAAACTTAACAGCCGTTAAAAAACTAACATACACATGGACAGGATGTTATTATTATTTTATTATAGACTACTATAGATATCGAAAACACAACGTAAACAAATAAAAGACAAATGATCTATAGTAACAAGCCCTAATCAGTTCAGGTCACTTATACACGTGGCGCTGATATATGTCGCCATTTCATAGTGCAACGAGACTCGATGACAGTACGATAGGCAGCGTGACACTCAGGATAATTATCGTTATAAAAAAAACTCAATAAAAGCCTGAGCATTGCGAAATCCTAAACGTAGGGCTTCAGACCAAAAACTACACTTAAATCTAAAAAATGAAAATAAAAAAAGAGAAAGGAAGAAATTACTTACAAAGCACGGAGGGTTGGCTTAAACCTGTTCCATCGTGATTGTCAAATCTGTGGATGTGGTTTTTGTGGGTGATGAAGAGTTATTGTTGTGTCCACTCATTTTGACGCCCTTTTGTTGTGATCGCCACTTGTCTTTTGCTTGTGTCGGCTGACAAGATGCCTTGCAGGAGTTTTTGCGGTGGTGTTGTGGTTGTGTTGGTTCTTTATTCATTGGATCGATGGTAGGGTGTCGTCCAACAACATCATCGTGTTGTGCAGTATCTGTCTTTGGTTCAAAATAAAACATTAATAAAATCTAGATTAGCCTAGTTGTAGTAAAGAAAGTCAGAAAAGCAACAAAATAATATGAACAAAAGCAACTAGATACTAACCAGGGGTTGTCGTCGCATGCATATGTCATAGACTATATTCAAGATGCAATGATTATGTAAAAAGAATGAATAAATTGAAAAGATACTCCCTTCACCCTTGTGTGCTTTAGAGTGGGCGGAGGAAGTAGAGGCGAGCGAAGCTTTGGCGGTTTGCTTTTGCTCTTGGCAGGCTTGAAGGATCTCTGTGATCTAGGATATCTCAAGAGAGATGGACATGGAGGAGGGACTGAAGTCTCTTTCTCTCTCAGGTTCTTTCATCTTCAAGCTCTAGAAAGTCTACTGGCTCCTAGGGTTTTCAATGTGCATCTTCTCAAACTCTTGACCTAAGGGGTCTATTTATAGAGTTTGGGGCCACCAGATCTCGTTAAGGATGAGTGGTAGATCAAGGGTTAGGATTAAATACGTTAAAAATGAAAAAAAAAAATCCTTTTTAGATGTCGTCATTGATATAGCTAGCGATGGAATCTTTGCATCACCGCTCGTATAGTCGACGAGGCTGTAGATTCTGATTCTGCTGTACGTGGTGAATCACTACTCAAAAGGCAATGAAATCTGCCACATTGACTAGTTACCGGGTGTACTGGCGTCGAGAAACTAAAAAGGAAAAATTTCAAAAATTAAGATCCCAAAATATCTTCATATGAATCTATTAACCAATAACGACCAAATCAATGATTTAAAATTGTCTTAGTAATAAAAAGATTTTAAATAAATTCCAGATTCAATTTAAACTTAAAAAGATAAGTAAATCAAATTTGAAAGTTTAAAATCTCTAAAATTATGAGAAAAATTGGTTAAAATAAAGGAAATATTTGATTTAATATAGATTGGCAATCATTTAGATATTTTGAATTTATCTTTATTTTAAGCAAAATCTTGATTTAAATATAGTTATAACATCAAAAATGTGATAACTTATCATAAAAATCTCATTTTGGTAAAAAAAAAGATAAGTAATCTTAATTATCAAGTCATTCAAATTTCAATAATTTTTTGGAATATTTGTCATTTATGATAATTTATATGATATGCACATATATTTAAGTGTTAGAAAATAATAGAAATTATAATAATTATGGGAAAAATGGTGATAATATTTATAAATGTCCCATATGTAATATTAAAGTTTGGAATGACAAATTATGTGGAGAGAGATAATTAGGATGCTCGTTGCTTGATGCTACCGTGCAAAGACATCTCGTCGCCAGCTCAAGCGACGACAAGGCATATTGCCTTTTGAAGCGGTGACGCCCCGTCGCCTGTTACATTAGCAATATCCTAGTCTGTTACATTTTATCTCCTGTCTTTTATTTTAATTCTCAGAGATACATTAAAAACTCGGAATACTTCAGAAATTCCATGAAATCTTAAAAGCACCTTCTTTAAGATTAAAATAGTCAAATCTACCACCGATTTGAGTAAGGTGGGAGTGTTAGCTCGCCACAGTTGATGACTCATGTTGGAAATATTTAAGGGGCTCAAACTTGCCACTAGTTCGAGCATATGTTAGCCCTACCACAATTGACGACCTTGAATCAAGTAAAATCAAAATATTTTTAGAGGAATCATGAAAAATCTGAAAAATATGTTATAAATTCTTAACCATGTGATCTGGGACTCCTCAAGGTTTCTATCCTAAATGAACTTTGGGAAATGTGAAAATGGGATATCTACAAGTATGAGTTTATAAAAAGTTTAGTATGCAAATGGGATCTTTACTTACCACCTTTCTAGACATAGTCATAATCAAATTTTACATTTTCACTTTTATTTTCTTTCAATCTTTTAGTGGATCCCTTGAATCACCTATCATTGACATAACATGGTCTTCCAACTAGTATACAACCCATCTTTAGTCCTATTATTACATGTTTAATGACGGACTTGATTCATTAATAAGGACCTTGTATAGTAACCTTTGTGAGTCAATAGACATTTGATTTGTGCCTTATGGTTTTATCGTTGTCACTAGATCTTTAAAAGAACCCAACATTAAACCTCATCAAGTCAATACATTCCCTTTTAGGGCCATTACTTTGAAGTGCCATATGCCAAAACCTTATTCTTTCTTTCACTTTATGTTTTTGATTGGAATAAGCCTTGAACACACTATACAATATTTATTTTATTATGTATGTGCTTAGATCTACATTTTCTAAAAATGAGGGACTTAATTATAAAATCACCAAAAGCTTCTAATTTGGGAATTAGGATAAAAAATGCCAAAAGTCTACTTCAAAACTAGGTATTTTCTAAACATAGGTCATTCTATAATAATTGAGACATGTGCACGGTTATTGTCAATGTTATTGTTAAAATCATGATTTTATACAATTTTAGGATTTTACTTGCAAATTCAG
>JAMKQA010015363.1:0-13065 GCA_024699735.1 Posidonia australis
TCTGTCGCCGGAGTTTGGCGACGGCGGAGCTCCGTTAGCCAAGGGATGAGAAGGAAGGCCTAAAAATCTACAATTCAGACAAGTAAGGGAGGATCTGTGTCTACCTGGCTGGAGTTGACTCGTCAGAGCTCTGGAACGGCGACTAGCTCCGCTCCTCTGCTTCAAGCTCTGGCACTCTGGTTCACTCTCTCTCGCTCTGAATTCTCTTCTGCGGTGGAGCCAAAAGTTCTGAGGCTCTGCCGACGATCCAAGCTTACAGCGACACATCCAATGGCTGCCGACGGTTGATCCAACGACTGAGGTAGCTTGGGGAGCTGCTGGCTCTGATGGACTGAAGAGGTTGGGTTGCTGAATGAGCTCAGGGATTGAGGTAAGCTTAATGGCTAATTGGGTTCGTGAGGGTTTGGTGAAGTTCAATGATTTTTGAATGGGTTCAGTGAAGAGGTGAATTGGAGGACTTGTGATTTTTTGGTAAAAATGGTAAATGATTTATGTATGTGGAGAAGGAGAAATAAAATATGGATTGGAAGAAAAGAAATGGGTTAAATTGTTCATGGTGGGCCTTCATGGGCTTTTGGGTTCAATTTGGGCTTAATGGGCTTCATGGGCCTCCATGGGCCTATGTGGGCCACCATGGGCCTAATGAGCTTAGGTGGGTCCAAATGGACCAAATAGGCCAAAATAGGTCTTATGGGCCCAAGTGGGCTCTAATAGGGTTTAATGGGCCTATGTGGGCCTTGTGAGCCCCCACAGGCCCAAATGGGTTTAGGTGGGCTTAAATGGGCTAAATGGGTTTAGGTGGGCCCAAAAAGCTTTGTTTAGTCAGTGCTCAGCTACCACATCTTCATCCTGCAAAATTGGAAATTTGGGGTGTCTACACTAGATACCCCCCACAACTCCTGACCAAAGACGTATAAGCCTTCATAGCTGAGATGACAAGCTTAGGCTCACCCTAACACTCACCTTGCACAAAGAAAGACCCATCCTCAGGAGATCCAAAATAAACTCTCCTCTGAGCATAGTCGATCAAAGGGGACTGCTGCGCCAACCAATCCATGCTGAGTATCACATCATACTCCTACATGTCCATCACGATCAGGCTAGCGTCGAACTCTCTGCCATTCAACGTCAAGTCGATAGACCCCAGATACCTCCATGCCAAACTGTGCTCCCCTATGGCATCACCACGTTGAGATGAAAAGCCAGTCTAGCTGGTCTCTCTCCCAACTCCGTCGCAAATGACTCAGAGATAAATGAGAAAGAACTCTCTGAGTCAAACAACACTTTGGCCATCTAGCCAGCTATAATAAAAGAACCTGATGGCCAAACAAAACAACACCAGACATCCATACAATCAGGTAGATGTCCAGATTACAAAGGGATTACAACAAATCTCAGAGGGTTACAGAACCAACTATTCATTTTTACCCTCGATAACATCTCTCGAAGACCCAGTGCCTGGAGCTGCAATGGTGAAAACCTATCCCCTAGTCGGCTGCTGTGGCATGCTTCCTACCTTCTTAGGCAGTTCTGGACAAGATCTCTGAATGTGTCCCGCCTTCCCACAATTATAGCACACCACTAGAGCTGAGGTACACCTAGGTTGGGGACAATATGTAGTGATATGGCCCACCTGACC
The DNA here is from genome assembly GCA_024699735.1 of Posidonia australis. Taxonomy (NCBI): domain Eukaryota; kingdom Viridiplantae; phylum Streptophyta; class Magnoliopsida; order Alismatales; family Posidoniaceae; genus Posidonia; species Posidonia australis. The sequence goes on from JAMKQA010015363.1 coordinate 1,640, forward strand.
ACAGTTGAAGCATTGGTTCCCACCGAGAGCACTGGACCCTGTCTGACTATGGCCAGTTCCGCTACCCCCAACAAAACTCCGCCGACCCGCAGAGGAAACACTGGACCTCACCTTCTGTTTCTTCTTAGGGCTACCTGAACTACTGGCACTTGGAGGACCGAAGAAAGAGAACTGGGAGGTAAAAGAAGACTTACCCTTCCCTTTGGGATGACTCTCCAGAAACATCTAATGCTTCGCCTCGAAGCGGTAAGCTATCCCAACCATGTCCTCCACAGTCTGGCACTGATAGCCCATCACCTTCACTCGCAACCCTGGGTTCAAGCCGTCCAGAAACCTCTATGCCCGCTTCTCCTCAGACTCACAGGCAGAAGCAAAGCGTTCCAACCAGGCGAACTTAGTCTCATACTCAAGCACCAACATCGTGCCCTACTCTAGACTCCGGAAATCTTGACAAAGATGCTCCTTCACATGTGCTGGAAAATACTTGTCATAGAAGGCCGCCTTGAAATCCTTCCACTAGATGCTAATAGTGACTAAGTCCGGGAATTTCAGCCACCTAACAGACTTCCACCACCTATCTGCCTCACTATCCAGCAGGTAGGTCGCCAGCCGCACCCACTGTTCCTTTGGGCACGCCATGCTCTCCAGCATCTTCACTACCTTCTTCAACTAGGCCTCACTCTCCTCAGCACTGACCTTGCTCTTGAACGATGGCGGACGAAGCTTCGTGAATTGGTTCAGCCACAGGTCACCCAACGGCTCGCTAACACTACTCTTGCTGAACGCGTGAGAGATCTCGTGTGCCAAACTCTTCAGTTTCGCACGAACCGCCTTCCATCCACCTACGTCCTCTCAGGGCTCGGTCTCCTCGATAGAGGCCTTGCCCTTACGACCACGAGGAGACATCCTGCCAGAGAAAGGCAAAGTACCTGCATCACACACAAAACAACCAGAAAACCATAGCGAAAAATCAAATGCAGACTCTACAATACATGCAAAACCTATGGAGTCTCTAGACCGAACACCCTAGGTGTAGTACAACCTAGTGAACCTAGAGCTCTGATACCAAACCTGTAACGCCCCTCGTTTTCCACAATAATTAAAAAAAATAAAATTACGGGAAAATTAAAGCCAAACAGAAAATCTCTAACTACTAGGAACCTGTGTGTGCGACTAGGAGATTCCAGACTATATGCACTACGTTAATCCTTTTCATGCCTGCACCTGTAAACCAAAAACACGAGGAAAAACATATGATTGACAAAAGTCACCCAGTACGCACCCTATGAAAACCATAGAAAGAAAATCATAATTACTTTTCTTTTAAAATCTGTTTCGCAAACCATTTTCTCAAAACCTCACGAACCAGGCCCATATCGGCCAAAATCACAACCAGGGCTCTACAAGCCCAAAACCACAAGCAAAGGCCCTCAATGGCCAAAACCACACACAGTGAGTCGGAAAGCCTGACGCCAGGCAACCTAACTCTGGCTACACACAGTCTGCTGAGGAGCAACCAAAGTGTTATGCACTACCACGGTGATGGCCATCCTATACAGGAGCGTTCACCGTCTAGCGATTCTTCCTCTCTGGAGAACCCTCAAAAGCCAACCACTCCCTAGGAAGGTTGTCTTGTCTCTTAAGACGCTACCAGCTACGAGGCAAGTGTCCCACCCACATTGGCCACCATAGGGTCCGCCTCCTCACAGCGTCCTCCATACACGGTGCTCAGGAGGGAGTGTCATACCTCCACACTCGACAACACCCGAGTCTCAGTGCTCACAGCGACAACAGGAGTATCATAACTCCCCGTCATGCCATAAGATACCTCAACCCGTAGACCACAACCTTAGCTTTGAGACGACAATCAAGGAGTCTCATTCCTCTAGGATCCTACGCCCCTCAGCCTCTGGTATCTCAGCCCCCAACCTCAACCAGAGAGTCACGCTCGACCACCCGAGAATGTCGTCACATTCCATAGTCCCGACGACACAGTCCTACACTATCTCGGCCCGCACATAGAAAACCAGGAAAACATTTTCCAAAATAGGCCAACTATTTCCTTGAAATCCATTTCCAAAAACCATTTTCATATTTTTGAAAATTCTTCCAAAACCTCGACAAAACGGTGCATTAGGGGTCCCAGGAGACCACCACTAACGACCCACAATTCCTCTCAATGGGACAAAACAAAACAGTCTAGAAAACCCTCAAAAATCAGATTTTATAGACATATTTGGGCCCAGATTCAGCATGCCAAAAATAGGTTCGGTATGCTGAAAATCCCTCGTTCGGTAGGCCGATCTAGATCGGTCGACCGAATCAGGTCAGTAGTCAACACTTAGGCCAAATTCTATATACCGAAAATGATTCGGTCGACTGAAAGCTCCTGATTCGGGCGACAGTCCAAAATCAAACGACTGAATTTCGACCAGAGGACTTAATCTGATAGAGAAACAGCATATCGAAATGGTTCGGTATACCGAATTATGCAAAAAACAGAAAATGGCCCAAACCCTACAGTCCAAAATCACCTCAATTGGGATCTCCGATCGGACCTGCTAAACAAATACCAAAATTTTTGCATAAAACATATGATGTAGACCCTTCAGTCTACTCCAAATCCCAATAAACAAAACTAAATTCCATTTATCATGCATCAAGATATAAAATTGCAAAGGTATAAGGTCAAAATGACCCAAAACATAACCACCAACATAATTGCCCATAAATCCACTATAAATTCTCATAAAATCACAATAAATTCTAGGAATGTAAATTTACCTAGATTATATGCATCCCTATCAATTTCTACCAATTTCATGCTCTCCATTACAAGAATTGGAGATACGTATCTGAAAATGCGCTCCGACAATCTCCAATGCAACCACAACCACGGGAGTGCTCCGCTCAAGCTTCATGCACCACCATGAGCCACCGCACATCGATGCCGACCCTCGAGCACATCGAGCAAAGAGGAGGTCGCAGGGGAGGGATAGTGAAAGAGAGAGAGGGAGACGGGAAAGGAGGTGGGGTGAGATGGAGGGAGAGGGGGAGGGGAAAATGTGGGGAGGAAAGGAAAGGAAGGTGGTGTGCTCGGGACGGAAGGAATACACGGGGGAAGAGAAGGAGGCTTGAGTCGTGCATGGCGGAGACCTCTGGCTTAAAAGCTATGCAGAAGGAGTAGGTGGTCGCGTGTGTGCAACCAGTCAGCCACGCGCACATCCACACTTCCCTTAGCTGCCAACCTCGCCAATCACCACACGGACCTAGCAATCTACCACAACCAAGAGACTAATTACCAGCCTCAACCATCGACCCACGAACGCGGGCCCCATGCAGATCCCATACTTGGGCCCCACATAGACCCACACCTGGGCCCCACACTCACAGTGCCACAATACATAGTACCAACCACACACAGGGACACGCAAATAGAAGTCGACCCAAGATGCCCAAGTCCAAAAGCACAAAACCACACAATAGGCCTTAGAACAATAACACCCGTCCAGGAATAAAATTCATAAAATGTAAATAACTACAAAAATGAATTTTTACGGATATTACAAAGGCATTTGGCTACTGAGCAAGAAATACGACACATCCCTACACATGCATCCGTTCTCTAACACCCCCATGACACCTCAATGAACTCTCAACCCAGGAACCATCCCATTCCGGCCAAACCGTCCTTGTGACGGCAAATGGGTTTGGCATCACAGTGTGGAGGATGTATCAGCCTCGGAGAGCAGTTCCTATCTTGTTTTAATCACATTGCATGATCTTATTGTCTCATCTCTTCCCTCTCATCATCCTTGAGTCACTCTAGAGGAGTCAAAGCCTAGAAGCTCATGACCCAACCCATGGCCATGAGAGCCAAGGTGAACTCCGATGAACATGGTGGAGGAGGAGCATCTTGATTTTCGTTTGCATCTCATTGCATCCATGTTTTCATCCTCGTGTGCATCTGTGTTACATGCTTTGCATGCATTTATCATCGATTCAACATTTGCTTTCATCGAATTTGCGTAAGGATGCTTATTGTTTGAATCTACAGAACCTAGGGTAAGTTGGGATGGCATGACTCAATAACACACATACTTGATGCGACTCTCTGGCACAATTACCTAGCACGTTTTCCCCTAGATCTGTACAACAACATGGTAGGGCACTATTTTGCATGGTTTTCTCACATGTCATTGGTTTACCATCTTTTTATCTTTTTTCTCTACATGTTTTACTTGCATTCCATGACATCAATCATCTTGTTGCTTGACATACATAAGTAGTATCCATATTTGTAAGGCATGATGCATTTGCCCTTTGAATATATATTACTTGACATATACATGCCTACATGAGCCACACATATGAGTTGATTAAGCCTAAAAAGATTGACTTTATCAAATGTACAAAAATGCTCAATATTTTCATTGTACATAACAGAAGTCTTTACTCTTTCTCTGTCTACAATGATCTAATATGTAATATCCATTAACATAGAGCATCACATTTTCAAGCTCATTCTACTTTATCACTTGCACATCCTTTTACACGATTTTCCTTATCTTTCGATATAAATAGATTAAATGACAATTCCATTTTCCTTATCTTTTCTTTCCCTTTAGTTTCCACATAAGGTTTTCACGTCAAACCTCTCCAAATGCACCACTCTCCATGACTGCTTAATATGAGAACTTCACTCCACACTTCGGGTCTCAGTTCCCGCCACACATGGTCATAGGTAAACAATCTCATTTTTTTAAATTTCTTATTTTAAATGTTGAAATTTGCAAAAGTTGGAAGCAAAGATTAAGATAATCATGTGGCAACAAAATTTGAGTATGCATTTGGGTACCACTTCTAGCAGCTTCTCCCGCGTGGAAGCGGTACGGGAAGCTTATACAGGCCATCCAAAACGTAGTTTCCCGAAGCCACTTCCGCTTCTATTTTTATTTCTTAGGAAGTCAGCTTTCTTCATGAAATTGAAAAGCCACAGGAAGTAATCAAATCTTGCTTCCAACGCTTCTCATTGCTTTTGGCTGCTTTGAGAGTGGAAGCATGGATACCCAAACGCACCCTGAATATCATTCCATATGGTATCTTGTGCATCTAAAAGCAAAGCCAGATACCAAAAATTTGGATTCATATTTATCCAAAAAACCAAAAAGCAAGCCAAGATAAAGTATCAGAGACAACATTAACTCTGTTTAAATTGGCAGTACAGAGCACACTTCCCTGTTACATGCAGGCTGTGCAGCGAACATGGCAATTCTGGAAGAAATAAAATGCCTACATAATGAGTAAAATCCATCTTTTTGAGGCCCACAAATGTCAAGACTGATGTTCGTTGAACTAATGGTAACAACAAGCTTGACTACTTCCAAGAAGCCATAGTGCTAAAAAACTGTCCAAAAGACTCTCATACGATTTTTTATATAGTCAGTCTACTGTGGACATTACAGAAAAGAAATCTTGACATGAATGAGGATATTTGTACCAAACACCCTTGATACGCAAAGAAGGTAAAAAAGGGATAATACGGAAGAGTTTCTCAGGGTGATATGGGTGATTGAAAAAGGTTCAGTTTATATCTAAGCCAATACCAGGATCTATGTGGGAATCCAATCTCAGTTCAGATACGAGATTCTGAGGGCGGTATTCTAGAAATTTACCTAGAATAATACTGACCAGGTCAACTCATAGAAAAGTCAGTGTCCAAACCTGTACAAGAAAAACTCTCCCAGGAGAAGGCCAAGCTAATATGAACCGTGAATGTGGCAGTGTTGAAGATATGGGTTATCCAACATCACAAATTTGAACCAATATTTCCTGTATTTTTTGAATGCAAGATCTAGCCATGGCTTGTAATTGCCGTTGTAATGAATCACGGCTGCCTTCTCAATCAAAGAGGTATCAATAGATGGATCATAACCAAGTCCAAGAACATGCCAACTCCGATCTAATGGATGTGTCAGATTGTAGAATGCTATTAGACCAGGAGGTAGTGATCCAAGCCTCCAGAGTTGTCGGTTCTCATTCTGCGGAAATACATAATTTCTATGATTATATATTGTTAAGAAAAGGGCAAACTCAATGCAGAGGACTATCACAAATGTGTGACACTGGGAAAGGTAAATATTGGATGACACATTATTACCATAAAGGAATGAAACATGAACATCAAGACCAGTTCCATGGGTTATAGAAGTGTCGAAATAAAACCAAAAACCATAAAGTTAGCAATTATGAAATTGTCTATACAAATATATAATTGAAGGCATCCAATCAAGCAAGAAAAAACATGCTTGTCAGATAATTCTCACCCAAAGATAGTTCCAGACAGAACATTACTGAAGATATAATTAGTCTAGTACAAGTCTGAGTAATTGAATGAAGTAATTCTACTTACAGATTTACTTAAGGTCCGTTTGGTAGAACTTCAGTTTCTGAACTCAAGTGTAGAAGTTAACTTCTGTTTAGAAGTTATTATAACCCAACTTCTAAAAATGTAAAGGAATTACTATTTCAAAAGCTACATATATTTGAAAAGTTTGTAGTGTTTGGTAAAATTGTTAGACTATTATAACTTCTGGAGAGAAACTATATACTCAAAAGCTGTTCAAAAGTTCTACTAAACGGACCCTTAGTCTGGAATGTCAAGTTCTAAGGGACAAATAAATTTGCAAACAACCTCCTAAAAGAAATAAATCTACAATGAAACTGATCACCAGTAAAAAGTAACTTTCATTTGCAGTAATGTTTCTTGACATGTATATGCATTGGGAAATGAAGATACTTTCTGAAAGTAAATGATCTTAAATTTTTTATTTAAATTTGTGAATCCTCAAGGGATTACTTGCCTATGGAAAGCCAAAAGTATTGGCAAAATTACCAAATACTGTCAGACTGAAAGGGATACGCATTTGGCATCATATATCGAACAATGCAAACAGTAGTGCTATCTTTATTTTGTGCTTATTTGTTTTGGATTCTAGATACCCATGCATGTTTCTTTTTATTTTTTCCATGCTAAACCATTCCATACCACAGCCAACAAGCATGCCACAAGAGTAGAATACCACGGCACAAGTAGATAGCAAAAGCACTCCTAACAATAACATAAATCACTTCTGATAGGGTCAGTCATAGCAAATTAAACAGGAAAAAATAGCAGAAGAACGAACATTATATTTGATACTTACAAGGTCTTGCCAATAATGATATGTTCCAGTAATGTTTTTCTTCTTCCACTCCTTCAAATCAAAGAGATTCATTCCAAAAGCCCACCCACAAGCTTGTGGATCAAAATTCCCAGAAATCTTTGGATTTGAGAAATTCAGATATGTATTTAACCGATGAAAGCTTGGTTTACAGGTCTCGACTGCCCCATTAACCATCCCATTCATATTGATGGACCACAAGGGTGTCAAGTCCCTTTGAACAACAACATCATCATCCAAGAAAAGTATCTTATCCAGTTTCGGGTATAATTCTGGCATGTAGAACCTCAAATGGTTGAGCATAGACAAATACTTGGGATTTCTATACTTGAGATTTTCATCACTGACAGATAGAGAGGATGGATGATTCATCTTGAAATAATACTCTTTGAGTCTTGCAGATTCAAGTTGCCGTAAAACCGAACAGTAAGAAGAATTTAACCATTTGAAGTCATCAATATTTTCAACATGGACAGTTGCACCAGGAGGATGACTGACAAGGAACCACATCTTCATAGCTAGAAAGTTCAACATGTCAGTAACAATGTGGAAGACATGTTTCTCTGGTTCCTTCGCGTGTATTATCGTAGAATTTACCACTACCGATGTAGCAAGCACATTATCAGAAAATATTGCATAATGGTAGAGTTTAGGATCTTCGAGCTTGACAGTGTCTACAAACTCGTTATGATGATGCAAGTGGTAGTCAGTTGTGAGATGTAGAGGCAGGCAGTGTAGGGGTTTCGGAATTGTCTTTGAAGCAAGCTGGATCAAAAACATGTTTTTCTTTTTCTGAGCATCCACATTCTTTTCAATTGATTGAATCATTGCCCTCAACTTCCTTGCCACTACAGCACAGTCATAGAACTTTTCTTTGGCCACAGATAAGATAAGACCCATTGATTTTGCATGCTCCAAGGCACTGGATGGTAAAGCAGAATATTTATGATGTCAGTACTTAATGAGTATACACCAGAAATAAAAAGGAACATAAAAAAATTCATAAGTAGTTTACCCCAATAGAAGTTCAGCGTCAGAATTCACGTCTTTGATGGCAACTTGACTTTGGACAATGTGTTGCATCAGAGATTTGTAGATACCAGTTTCCTTTCTGGAACGGGCAATAGTTGCATATACTTCTGCCATTATTACCTGATCCTTCATAAGTTTCAAAATGGAATCAGAGTAAGTTTTTTTATTTTCTCTCCTCCATATGCTGTATGTTCGCTTGATGGAGGTGTCAAACTTCTTTGCACGTTCAATTGCGGTTTCTTCCATCCGAGAATCACTACTTACTTGTACTAGTTCAGCAGTTCTAAGTTTCCTCTTTTTCTGAAGTAGTTCCTACATCATGTGAATGAAAAGAAAACATTACACTTTTTCTGAATCATGCTATGTAAAAAGAGCATATGCAAGAAGTCTACCAATTTGTGAAGCTTTTTTGTATCAACTGCTTCAAATTGTTTATATTCCCCATAAGATGAATGAGTACTCTGCTCAACCTCTTTTCTATCATTATATGAGACCCTTTCTGCCTGTTACTCAGATGGAAAAAAAAATAAAATAGAAATACCATGGGTGCAAAACATATACTGCATATTAAATTGAAATTAATGCATGATGAGGACTTCACATCAAATATTTCTGCAACTGATGACATAAATCTGAAATTATCATGTTTAAACATAGCATAGGATCCACTAAAGTATCCTAGAAAATCAGAAAGATTACCAAAAAATTCTTTTTCCCTTCAACAGCATGATCAGAAATGCTCTTCATGGTCCAAGAGTCAGATAAGTCCTTTGGTTTTATTCTTTGCATTTGAATAGCACCAGAAGCATCAGTATATGTAGCAGTTATAACAAAATCCTGCTAAGAAAGGGCATAAATGTATTGCAATGATTCCATTGAAAATACACATTTTCTGGTGGCAAAGTTAGATAGTTAAGTCAAGTACTCTGCTAGAATTCATAGTCCTGTAATTCCCACTCATCTACAAACTTAAGTACTAATTATTAAAGATTTGAAGAAGGCATGCTACGATAAGATGGACAAATACACTAAAGTTGTTCAATACTCTCGAAGAACTTGCCTCTGAACATAACATCTAATGAATCTCACTTATTTGACCATTCCATGTAAATCATGCACTCACTGCCTCCCAACAGGAGCTAAACTGACCCCACAAATATCAACTGATCAACTAAAGCAACCCTACAACAAGCACCGATATGAAAAGGAACCACATGATCTCCATATATATCCTTTTTATTTAAAGTCTATTATAATGTAATTTATATGCAAGTTCCAGATGTCTAATACCTGCCATACTGTCCACGCCAACCAATACTGGAGAGGAGTTTTATGACTCAGTAGTTTTGTTATTAAAGTAGAAAAACATTGATGTCATGTCCAAATATAATCGATATTAATCAAACTACTGAAACAAGGGCAATTCACTTATTGTTGTTACTCCTAGCAAAGGTTACATTCTAATCCATCCCAAAAATTTGTTGCATTCAATCTACAACTGCCTGTAATTACAAGACTACATATTAATGTCTGAGGTATCAAGAATTGAGCTGTCACCTGATGTGATTGTTTCCCCTAGTGTAGTGTCCTAGGGTTCCTGTATCTGGGTCAAGGTGGGATATCTGGACCTTGGTGTTTGATTTTCAGTTGAAGGCTTGACTTGAACAAAGCATTCTCCATTAGTGTAAAGCATATTCCCTTTTTTCATTGAGAGCAGTATGTTATTCCAAAATTAACAAAGAGATTTCAATCCTATTCAAATTTCTCATATCTTTCATATTTATCTTTTTCTAATTTTTTGTTTGTTCTGAATCTTGACGAACTAAAGGACAACCTGTTTGGAACAAGCTTGGATGCTAAATATTTAGACGACGAAAGAATACAAAAGCAAGTTTTAGGTAATGATCTAGACATCATGGGAAAATTCAACTACAAAACCACATAGATAAACAAAATACAGTAAAGAAGCAGATGGAAATACTAGAAGAAAAGTAATTAAATAGCTAAAACCTTTTCTTCATTGCATTCCTGGCAAAGATGCAGTCGCTGGATATTTTTGGAGATATCTGTTTCTCTGTAAATGTGAACACAAATAATGAAAATTATAATAAAAAAGTAATCTCAAGTAAAAAGTTGATAATGTTACATAGTGATAATTGATACCAGAAGGAAATCAGTAACTACAATCTAATTGATATGCATTACTTCAGAACCATTAATATTTACAATCTTACATTTTTAGTGTATCAAGCACTGGAAACAAATCCAGGTCTGATGTTTCTGATTGAACCATTGGTGGCAGAAACATTATCTGCAATAAACAAAAACTATGAGAACAAGACATCCATTAATTTGTAAATGTAAAACCTAAAAGATTATATGAAAACTGATGGATGAACGGCCTGACAAGCTGCAGAATATAGAGAATGAATATATTCCCTCTGCATTTCTTTCTTGCAAAGATGACAGAAAAAATGTAGATGTATCATAAGCAGGGACAAAACATGCATCGAACTTCATCCACTCAATAAGTTTGGGAACGATCTGATTTTCTAATATGAAACCAACATCACTATGTAATATCGTTAACTACGTCGACATTTCCTGGCACATAGGCAAAAGAAAAAGCAGCGGTACCAAAGGACAAAACGCGTACATAAGCATTTAAACGGCATGGAAAAGCTCTACTGAAGAAAAGAAAGAAACATGGGACAAAAGCACACTTGAAAGAAAGCAACTCCATCAGTTCCATCATTAACAGAACATTCATAACATCAGCCAAACCTCAATCTACCACTCCACAGGCTAGACAATCAATCCACTCTCTGTGCACGTCGCAATACAGGAGAAAAAGCATCCAAAAGCCCAACCTAAAAGCCTTACTCCCCACGAAGTAGAGCAACACTAAGTACATCTCCTTATTTGGATCGATCGATCAAACATGAAGAAAAAAGGGAAAAAAACTACTGATCCAACAGTTGAACAAGCGCGAATATCATGATGATAATATCATGCGGAATCGAGAAAGAAGATCGGAAGGGAGATCGAGAGAGAGCGCAGCAGATTCTTCTTGCCCGTAGGGAGAATGCGAGGAGGAGGAGGAGGCCGCGAACGGAGACGAAGAAGAGCCCAGACGATCGCAGCGCCTCCATGGGGGTTATGGAAGGAGCG
>JAMKQA010015364.1:0-12703 GCA_024699735.1 Posidonia australis
TTTCACATTAGCAAATTTAGGATTATCATGGACATTTAATATATATGTATTCAAGTTGATTCTTAAATCTATTAAATTCTTTGCTACAAAAATTAGAAAGATAAAGTTATACAAGTTTAATCAACTTCTCTTTATTAAAAGAGACAAAGTTATCACTCAAATCAAGATATATAACACACAGAAGTAATGTTGTGTCTCTCTTGCTAAAATGATCATTGAATTCATTGATTAATAAATCAATCATTGTGTTGAAATTATCAAATTGAACATGATGAAGATTCATTTTCTTTTCCTAGCCACATCATGGTCTTCTTGATTTTGAAAATCTATGTTCATGTTTTTAACTTCTATATTGTACTTTTCATAAAATGAGAAGTTTATTAAAATAGTAGGTGGAGTGGCTTAATTTTTTTTAAGCATGATGGTTAAAGTGGTTTTTTTAAAAATTGGTGACCCACCTTGTGATAATGTGGCTCCGCCACTACTTGTGATGGAGTAGTTCATTAGGAGGTTGAGTGGGGGTGCTCTGTGTTAGTGCATTTTCTTTTCCTAGCCACGTCATCGTCTTCTTGATTTTGAAAATCTATGTCTATGTTTTTAACTTCTATATTGTACTTTTCATAAAATGAGAAGTTTATAAAAATGGTAGGTGGAGTGGCTTGATTTTTTTAAAACATGATAGTTAAAGTGGTTTTGTAAAAATTGGGTGGGTCACATGACCCACCTTGTGATAATGTGGCTCCGCCACTACTTGTGATGGAGTAGTTCATTAGGAGGTTGAGTGGGGGTGCTCTGTGTTTGTGCATGCACGTGTTTGTGTGCGTGCACGTGTAGATGTTGTAATGCAGGAGGCTCATGGATTAGGGTTTCTCATAGTGAAAAAAATAGGGGAAAGAGTCAGCATGCTCATAGTGATAAAATAAGGGAAAGAGTCAGTGTGGGTGTGTAAAGTTTTAAATATATAGCAGAGTTCTACCCATTTAGAGAAGATGCATGCTTAATCTAAGGGGTAAAATGCATAAGAGATGCTTTATAAAGTTTAAAATCACAAGAAATGCACAAATTGTATTTTCTACTTTTTAAAAATTGAAAGTGGTAGTCACCATTGTATCCTTTTATATATCTGATGTCCTACTAGATCCTAGACATATCTGAAAAGTAAAAGGTCTTATTTTGAAGACATTTATCTCTTCGAAGTATATATGCTTGGTAACTCACAGTTTTATGGGGTGCTAATGTTCCTGTTGATTAGGAAATTGTTCCTGTGCCTTATGCTAGGTTTGTTGAAGTTGACATAGTCCCTTTGAACCTCCTTGATTGGCTACTTTTAGCTCCTAATTGTTGGCTATGATTCCCTTAATGACATATTGTCACATTTAACAATCACGAGTATTTAAAAGCATTGAGGATGGCTTATAATGCTATCCCACAAAAAGTATACTTGACTGCTCAAATCAACTTCTTTTAAATTGGTTGAACTGGGGCCTAGACGGCTAGGAAAAATTTGATATCCAACTCTTTAGGATGTTTACTTTTGTGGTCATTTACGTACTCAATGGACCCTCAGCATGATAGTGTTAAGGCTTGCCTCAGAATATTCAGATGGATCTGAAGTGCTGCATTTAACAGATATCAACTTGTATTCAATGTAGTCTCCAAGTATATAATGTTGGCAGCATTGTCCCCAAAGATGAATATCAAGCAGTAAAAATACGAGTTCCTTTCTTTATCAAATGTACCACTTCTATCCATGCTTTGAATTCATATGTAGTCAATTATTGCTTATAGGGAAGACAAATAATATCTTAAATGAGGATATCATGTTAAAATTTGTTTCAAGATGACCCCTACTTCAGTCTTTTGACTTATTCACATAAGTTGTATTACTTCTTGTGACCCTGATACTGGTGGTCATTTGTTCATGATGTAGAGACTATTAAACTTCTTTGTCACCATCATATGCTAAACCCTCTTTGGTGGTACTCTGTGTTTCCTAAAGTTCTGAAATTATAATGTTTTCATTTTTTATCTAAATGCTATTCGAGAAAGCAACAAATTCTTATAGCTGATATATTTTATGTTGCTGTTATTTTTCTTAATCATTCAAATTGATGGTATCTAGCTTGGCTTGTTCAGTGCTTTTTAGTTTTATGATGTAAATGTTAGAAGTTCTAATCACAAGTAGTGAAACACATCTTTGTTTCTTACTTTCTTCTATGCTTACATTTCTAATTGAAGTTTTTGCAACCTGTATGCATTTTGTATGTACTTGGCTACTTACCATGTGAAGTTAAAACTACTTCCGTGGGCAGCTCTGTTTTTTAGCCTCACCTGTTTCTAAGTTCATATTAGGGGCCATTTATTCACATTATCCAGTGAAACAAGAATTATAACCTTCTACCTTGATTTATTGCTGCTTTATGCATCTATCCTTTTCTCTGACATGTTATTTAGTTTAGAGCATTGAAAGCTGCTAAATGATGGATGCTTCTCTTAATTGCATAGAACCTTTTGATTTATACTCAAACAATCTACTGTTGTTGGTTTAGGTGGATCATCAATCCTCCTCTGGAGATTGTTGTACCTGCAAAGCGCACTCCCTGGTCTGGTGTCCCTCAAACAACAGTTTTTTCAGATCGTGCAGACGAACACCCTAACGGAAGGTCTCCCAGGTCTAGACGCAGTAAAAGGAAGCATGAACCACATGCAGGCACACAAACTTCTGGGGCATCCCAAAGGCATGTACAAGAAAAATGAGGCTGTATAGCAGGTCCGTGCAAATATAGTCTTGCTCTGCTGAATTTAAATTGCACAATACTTAAAGATGATGCTAACCACTGTTTCTTTCCAGGTATTTTGTTTTCTCTCTATAAATGAAAGAAGATTCGTGAGAAGATCAGCAGCTGCCCCTGGTTTCATGTCGCAGAGTGTGTATTGACATTGCCTGCAACGTGAAGGACGGGAGCAATTGCTCGCTTTCCCTCAAACATCTGTGATATGATTCTCATGATATTGACGTTAAGGTTTTACTTCAGTTAAAAGATTCTCCAATTGGAGTTTATGTTCGTTGTATCTTTGTATTCTGAAAAGGTTGTGCTCCTTGGAAATGCTGCTTCGCCAGAGTCTTGTATCTCCTCAGCATGTTGTCTCTGGCAAAGTCATAAACTTAGAAATTCATGCTTGTCTATTTTTTTTGTTTTTTACAAAAAATTCTACATATATTAGGATTTGAATCTGCAATCCTTTAATTGTAGACTTATAGTAATGGTCAGGTGCCGAATGAATAAGTTGTACCTTGCATTCTTTGACTAAATATACTGCTTCTTACCGATGTCTTGCACCTTTTTTGTGTGTTCGGTAGGCAAATTGCTGAAATGCGGAACGCCGGAACCTGATGCAAGATCAATCTTCGCTCAAATATTCTATTGGCGTTTCTTTGTGTCTATACTGGACTTCTGTAAGACATGATTGATAAAAACGTCACCTCATGGTGGTCAGTCACATGGACGAAGAAGATGTTGCAACAATAACGAACAATACTCGAACAGATTGTTTTCTTTTCTTCCAAGGGATCACATCCATATACGTATCTGCAAACTCAAGAATAAGCAAGCCGGACAACGGCAGCTACTCTCCGTTGTTTGCAACAAGCAACACACTTTATCTGAAACGACTAAAATCACACTCCATCCCAAAATCCCAACCCCATGTGATGCTTGTGACCATCCCCCAACTCTTCTCCTCCTTTCCCGTTCCACTTCTCAACAAAGAAGGAATCTACCATCATGGGGGCCATCCCAAACTCT
Source organism: Posidonia australis (assembly GCA_024699735.1). Classification (NCBI taxonomy): domain Eukaryota; kingdom Viridiplantae; phylum Streptophyta; class Magnoliopsida; order Alismatales; family Posidoniaceae; genus Posidonia; species Posidonia australis. Next base: position 3,807 of record JAMKQA010015364.1, read on the forward strand.
AGACGTGTTCTAGGTCAATTGTGTACATTACATGCTAAAGGTATAGCACCATCTGTAATGTTCTAATCAACTACTTTTGTTCCATATGGGCTGATCGTTTGTGAAATATATAAAGACGTGAGTTCTTACAATAACATTTTGATCAAGTCAGTAGGTCATATTGAAGTCATTCTGCGACACTATATTCGTAAATTAACCGATTTAAGTAGCTAAATTGGTCAAGAAAAATAGATTTCGTATTCTCCTTCTAAGATTATATATTATTGGAGTCATGTTGAGACTCTCTTAAAAAAATATACATAATCATAATTTCCGTTGCAATCTGAGGACTATATACACCTCGCATCCTTTTCTCCTTCCTTCTTGTTTTGACAGCTTGCTCTTAACTTGACCCCGTTTGACCGAGACGGAAAACAAAACGGTTATCATCACTAACAAACATACATGTGTAAGTAACAACCAACAGCAAGACTGACAATTGTGTTGAATTCATTTTAATTGAACCGAACCCAGTCTTCAATCTTCATTCTCAATCCTCACCTGCCATCCATCCACCGATTCCCAACGGCGTTGTAGACGTCTCGAAACGAAACAGAAACAAAGAGAGAGAGAGGGGTAAAGAATAACAAAACAAAAGGAGAAAGAGAGGGAGAGAGAAAGTAAAGGTGGTCAACCTACTGAGACGTTCTGACGTATTCCTCCTCCTTTGGCTTTGAACGATATCCACGTGGCGATCCCTCACTGGTCCACAGGTTTGACGGCAGCCGGAAGGCAGAGTCTGACAGCTCAGTCTTCGTCCACGGTTGCTTTTGCCTCTTTCCTCCTTTATTTTTGACTCCTCCCCTGTATTTCTTTGCCTCTCCTTCTCCTTTTACATCTCCACCCTAGATCTCCCCTCTACCTTGCTTGACTTGATGGGTTTGCTTCCTTAAAGAAGAAGAAGAAGAAGAAGAAGAAGAAGAAGGCCATGGCGGTGGAGTGGACGACGAGCAGCAGAAGCGCCGGCGGGGGGGAGAAGGCGATGGAGGAGGCTGCCTACGCCGGAATGAGGAGCATGGAGGAGCTTGTGAGGTTGCTCTCGGAGAACCCAAATCAGAAAGAGGAGGGTACGTGCTTGAAAGTGGCTGACACGGCGGTGGCGAAGTTTAGAAAGGTGATTTCTTTGCTCGACCGGAGTAGGACCGGCCATGCTCGGTTCCGGCGGTCTCCGGTTGTGAGTCGGGAGGAGGAGAAGAAGGTGTTGGTGGCGGTGAAAGAGGAGGAGGTGAAGACGGAGGAGATGGTGCCGGTTAAGGTGTATTGTCCCAAGCCGATACAACGGCTTCCGCCGCTTCCTCATCACCATCACAACCAAAACCCGGCAAGGGTCTTTGCGGCGGCAGCGGCGGCGAACTCGTCCTTGACGGGGTCTACTACGTCATCGTCTGCTTTCCAGGTGATGACGAGGCCGGGACCGGTGGGCGGTGGACGACTGCCGCTTCCGCCGGGCTCATCTGAGGTGTCTTTGCCCTTGAAGAGGAAGTGTGGTGGGGATGAGAATGGTGGTAGTGTCGCCGGCGGCAAGTGCCTGTCTGGACCTACAGGTGGGAGATGCCACTGTTCCAACACCAAGAGAAGGTGAGTGTTGTCTCCTTTTCTATGTGTTACCATTGTTGTTGTTTTTTTTTTTTGTGAGCTTGTGGTTTTTAGTAAGGGATGTGATCTCAGCAGGAAGATGAGGGTGCGGCGCACGGTGAGAGTTCCGGCGATAAGCGTCAAATCATCGGATATACCGTCCGACGACTTCTCGTGGAGGAAGTACGGCCAGAAGCCGATCAAGGGATCTCCTTATCCAAGGTTGGTATCGATCTGTGTCAAATATAATTAATCTTTTCGATCTTACCATCATTAGTTCGCTTGATACCTTGTCAAAGTTGACGTCATGCTCAAATCAGTTGGTTCTTGCATTGCGTAATGGTACTAGATTTAGTATTTTTCTTTAGCATCGATTGATCTTAGCTAGTGTAATGGTCGACATGGTATCAGAGCATAGTACCAGAACGAGACTCTCGCTCACGAGCTGATTTGTGTATTAATTTGATCAGGGGATACTACAAGTGCAGTAGCGTCAGAGGCTGTCCGGCGAGAAAACATGTCGAGCGGGCGGTGGACGATCCAACGATGCTCGTAGTCACCTACGAAGGCGACCACAATCACGTCAACCACAGTCACACCCACATCCCAATCGCGGCAGCCATCGCTACCACCGCCACACCACTGCCCGACACCGCACCTTCGCCACCACCGCCGCCGCCGCCGCCACCAGCATCATCGGCATTGCTTCGACACTCCTCCTAAGCCAAAACTAACCAACAAACTCATTGCTTCCAAGCAACACCTCCACCTAAAAAAAGCTTCCAAGATGAGGACCGAAGTAGAGAGAGAGAAATGGTTGGGAGTTGGGACCAGCAGAGAGAGACAGAGAGACGGTAGTCATCGTGGCGTTTGACTTGTGCTGGTACGATACGACGCGGGAGTACGAGACGGCCATGTGATGTGTCCTTGTCGTTTCCACACGCAAGTTGAAGAGAGGAGAAACTAATCTGATCGAAACAGAATCCAAGCAAGCGGACCAGATCATGCGCATCAGATGCCATGGACATGTTGATAATGGAGCTTTATGAGTCCTCGTCGACCTTCCTATCTAGTTTGGTGGGCTGGGAATTGACCATTAATGGAGGTGGTGGTGGTGGTGGTGGTGGTTTTTTTTTCTTCTCATTCCTCTTTTCTCAATGCCAAAAGTCAATTTGGGTCGGTCACTTGTCCTCAAGTCTATTCCTTCCAGATCTCTGTCTTCTCTTTTAGTTTTAGAAACAAGAAATGTAACTGCTGTTTAAGGTTTGAACTTTCGAAAACTTGGGTGGTTCTTCTTATGCAAGCAAGGCATTGCTGGCTGTTGAAGCAAGCAAACGTGTGTGGTATATATGTACTACTACTACTTCTCCCTTCTGTTTCTTTTTGTCAGGTGCCTGTGAAGGGATTAAGTAATTAGTAAAGTGAATGGCAGCATTAATGCTTGGATCTACCTTTTCATACAATGGGACTTAAAGCAATGATGACATTTCGAAAGTTTTGCATAAGTGCGTTCCAGTGTAATCAAAGTCAAAGACAAACCAAGTGACAATTGAACTTTACATGTCAAAAAAAGAGGAGGAAAAAGAAGGAAATTCCTTGGATTATACCTGTACTTTAGTTTTTAAATACGTTACATTGTGATTTATTCATTATTATCTTGATCTAAAGTTTTCCAAGATTCAGTATCACTCTTTCAGTTGTAACAAATCTATAAAAGCAATTAATTAATGGTTTAAAAAAATTTAGACATCTAAAGATCTCTTAACAAATTCAGTTAAGACATAAAGAATTACGATTAAGACATAAAACTGAATTAGGAATGGATATCTAAATATGTTGATTTATGTGCGGTGTAAAATGTTATAGAGGTTCCATTGCAAAACAAAAATCTTTAACAAATTCAGTCAGCTATGGCTTGACTCCGACCATTCATGCTTGTCTGGTAGATATTTTCCCTTGTCGGAGGTAGGAGTTTCATCCAATGTGACACCACGACCCACACGAAAAATGTCGTTAATAAATGGGTCGACCCATATAACTCGTTTGTTACATGAGCCGAGGTTGGATTTTGCACAACCGGGACACTTCTAATCCTCTACAAATTACGTTGTAAATGATTCATGATATAACCTGGAAATCTCAAATGTTGGTTTATGACAGGAAAATGTTGCAAATGAGTAGTTGGCACATCTTTAGTAGCCCTTGTAGGTTTATGAGAGACAGATAATTCAACCGTAGTGCTTTAATGCCTGTAAGGATTTTAGTGGTTGCTCTCAGCCTTCAGAGTGGTAGTTGAGATTTTTGCCCATGACGTCCGACGGTGAAGTGGTCGTCGACTATTTGTCGGTGAAGCCAAAGATGGAGGTCTAGAGGCGATCCTTTCAACCCATTAATGCAAAGCAATGTACGTCTTACGAAGTGTTAGAGTGATAGGCGTGCCAACGACAGGAATTTGAATTTTTCTTCGTTCTTAGTTCTTCCTAACGAAAGTTTTTCAATATTTTATTTGCCTTTTCGAAGGTTTGAGAATACCGATTTGCCTCCTATTAACAGCGTTAATTCTCATGCGATTAATTTAAGAGGGTGTAATGTATGGAATTATTCTCGTTTTCACTTGGATTTATGGGATAATGGGGGTCACTTATTGCATTGCATAATAGTAATTTTGATAGTATTAATTGCGAGTTTCCCGCTATGAGTGGAAAAGTTGTCAATCAAGTTGATCTTAACTTTGACAAACTTGGGGAAGCTGTGCCATATCGGGTTTCAGAGATTTCGTCTGATACGAATCTCAACAGAATTGTTTCTTCTCCTTCCTCTTCTCTTCGCTCCTTGCATTTGCGTGGGGAAAGTTTTTCGATGGGTCATTCCTCAATTAAGGCAGCCTGTCATAATGAATTTCCTTGGGAGACTATGGGTGTTTTATCTCCCAATCTTTCTTCTCCACCTTATATGGGTCTTGGCTCTCGTTTTTTCCTCTTACTTTTCCTGTGTTGGCTTGTAAAGATTAAGAGGATTCGAGCTCGCTGCCCTGGTGTTCCCCATCAGTTTCCTTCCAAGCTCACCTGAGATTGGGTGGAAGGTTGTCTCAAGGAAGAAGACACATTCGCCATTAGCTTTGTTTTGTGAATCAATAGGTAGGTGTTTTAATTGTGGCTTACATGGACATAATAGGCAACAGTGTAATTTTAATGGAGTTTGTTTTAAATGCCATTCACCTACCCATTCGGTGGCCATTTGCAGAATTTTTTCAAGGCCCCAATTTGTTATATTCTCACCAGCATAACACTATGGCAGAATAGTCTCCTCAATATCCTATTATCCTTCCTCCATCGAACAAGGTCTGTGACCAGCTACACTTTTTTTCTTCATGTGCAATCATAACAGCCCTAGCCACCCATGTGTCTAGAGACTTTCTAGAATCCCACCTGACTTCTCATTGGCTTAGTAATATTGACTGGGAGGTGCATGGTTTCTCGTTTGGGAAATTCCTTCTCAAGTTTCCCTCTTCCGCTCTAAGGGATAAGGCTCTACATGCATTCAGTTCTTCTCTAGTTTGCTTACCAACTTCATTTACTCCATGGTCGGTTCATTCTTTGGTTTTTCACACCCTTCGGGAGGAAGAGATTTGGATTCATCTTGAAGGAGTTCCTCATCATCTCTGGAACATAGGTCTTTTTCACAAAATGATTTCTGAATTCAGTGAACTTTTGGAAGTTGATCTTTTTGTAGATCGTGCAAAAGTTTTGAGGTTTGCTTGTATTAGCTTATTAGGATTAGGTTGCACTCTGGTAGGGACATTCTGGATGTTAAGCTCTTTACTTTTGGTAGGAATGTTTACTCTATCGAATATAGGTGGAGCTACGATATATGTCCTTCTTCATATTGAGACAAGTCCTCTGTCACCTAGACCTTGGGATCGTCAAGTAGGTGCAATTTGCTGAAACCAGTTGCCAAGCCCTTCAAAAACTCCAACGATTGGAAGGACGGTAAATCTAGTATGATTTCCAATCTAGGGAAAAAAAAGTGTGGACCTGCTTTTCTTTTGCACATAATAACTCAAAGGTCTAGGGCCAATCTTCTACGCCTTCTTCTATTCCCCCTTCTTTAGGTATTTTGCCTAACTCTATTTTGAAGGTCGTGCCTCGTAATCTAGTTACTCCTTTACCTCATGTTGTTGAAGCTAGTTCCCCTGTGCTTGACTCAACCAATGCCTCTATTCCTCCTGTGTTTATTCTTGATATCACTGTCCCTCGAGCCTCTGTGTGTCCTTCTAAGGTCCGTGGGTATGTTCCCCAACCTATTCTTGGTAAGAATAAAAACTCTAACATCCTTTTCAACTCTACCACATTAAAGTTTGTGGCATCGGAGATTAAGACTCGTAAACTTAATAAGTATAAGCTAAAAAGGATGTTGATAGTCATTGATAGCTTTAGGGATGAGGTGCTTGGAGATATGATTAGTGATTCCGCCCCTCAGCAGACTCTACTTCAGAACACTACTTTAGGTACTTGCTTAGAACCTGTTAATATTCCTTCTAGAGAAATTGTTTTTAACTCTTGCTCCTCGTTGGATAATTCAGATAGTCCTACTAGCTTCTCTTCATATTTTGGGGACCTAGTTGATACTGGGTCAGTAAAGAATGTATTTATATGGAATTCTTATGGGGATTTCATAGACTTTTGTAACAAGATTGGCATCTCTCTTAATTCTATTCATAAAGTTAAGACTTTTTTCAATTCAGTTAGAGGTCAACAGGGGTTACCAGTGGTAAATCGGGATGACAACACCAGTTGTTTGCAGAGTTTAGAGGCTCTGCATTTATCTAATTAAGTATTAATGATTATTTTAACATGAAATATTAGAGAACTTGGGAGTAGTGGTAAGCTTAAGGCGCTTACAAATATAGTCAGAACTTATAAGTGTGATATCTTTATTATTGTAGAGACCAAGGCTGATAGCTTTTCTCAAGATACTCTTCGTGCCATAGGCAATGACAGGCTAAATACTTGGAAATGTTTGCCATCATAGGGAGCTTCGGGTGGAATTCTTTTAGATTAAGATTCAAAGCTGTTTCTTAAACAAAGCTCCATCTAGGCAAACTTTAGCCTCTTTATGAAATTTAAGAATATATCTGATGGATTTGAGTGGTGGCTGATTGGGGTCTATGGCCCTTGTTTTTTAGGCCTAAAAAATCAATTCTTAGCTGAATTGGCTTACCTTGGAATCATAGTTGGCTCAAACTTGGTAATTAAGGGCGACTTTAATATGACTAGATTCACCCATGAACATTCCAACAAACCAGTTCTACACACAAATAATCTTACTTTTGGAGTCAAGTTTCCTCATGGCGGATCTAATGTTGTCAACATCCAATATGCTGATGATACCATTTTATTCTTATCTTCGGTAGAGGAACACATAATAAATACCAAAAGGATACTTTGTTGTTTCTAAGCCTTTGCAGGATTGAAGATAAATTTTCAGAAGTCTTCTCTAACAAGTGTGAGTGTTGACAATGAACTTCTTTAGACATGTGGCATTGTAGAGTGTCAAGCTGCTACCTTACCAATTAGATACCTTGGTCTTCCGCTTCACTTTAGGAAGGTGACTTATAACGATTGGGTTCTAGTTTTCGATAAATTACAGATAAACTATCTTCTTGGAAATCTAGATATCTGTCTTTGGATGGTAGAATTACTCTAATTAATTCTGTTCTATTTGCCATTCCAACCTACTATTTGTCAATCCTCCATTTACCAATTAGAGTGGAAAAAGAGATAGACAAGCTTAGGAAAAGATTTTTATGACATGGTCCTTCCCTTAATAATAAAGGTTATCATTTAGTTTGATGGGATACTCTTTGCCGAGCCTAGGACAAAATGGATGGGGCATTATTAATATCAGAAACTTCTGTCAGTCCTCGATGTGTAATTTGGTTTGGCAATTGTTGAGTGGTACAACTAAATTAAAATGACTAGAAATTATCAAAGCCAGATATTTATATCGTTTTCAATAGGGCGCTTTTCTTAATATCTCTTCTAACAGAGGATCACCCCTTTGGTAAGAACTTAAGTCCTGCTTCTCTATAGTCAATGTTTTCTCCAAAGTTTCTATTCATAATGGGAAAAATACCATCTTTTGGAAAAATAAGTAGCATAGAGAATCTGCATTAAAACATGTTCTTCTGGATTTATTTTTAGTCTTCAAATATAAAAAAACATTAGTTAAAAAATATTGACTTTGTGTCTTCAAATTTCACAGGTTTGTTTGATTATTCTTCTTTGTCTAACTTGAATGCGACTAGCTTGCAAGAACTGTTAGAAAAATTGGAAGAAGTTTTGGATTTTCTCACATTAATACCAACACAAGATACTATTTATTGGAAACCTTTTCATGATAATTTTTTTGTTGTTAGATCTTGTTACAAAATTTTAAATGATGGTGGAATAAGATTACCCTTTAAATTTAGTATATGGCGGAGTTGGGTTCCTCTCAAGGTCAAACTCTTTACTTGGCTAGCTATTCATGATAAGTTCTCTCTCGAGCGAATCTAATTAAAAGAGGTTGGTCGGGTATGCCTAGTTGTATTTTTTGTGGTGCCTTGTTAGAATCTTCAGAACACTTATTCATGTAATGTGATTTTGCTGTTGAGATATGGAATTTTTGTCTTAATTTTTCTATTAGATCTTTGCATCTAAGTATTGCTGACATTTTTAATCTTTGTACTCACTTAAGATATAGACTTTCAAAATTGAGTTGGAATATACTTGCACTAGCAATTCTTTGATTAATATGGATTGAAAGAAATAACAGAATTTTCAGGAACAACTTCAAAAATGCAAAACAAGTGATTTATCATATTATTTCCTTAACATCTAACTGGTTTGACACTTTAAGTTTAGGTTAGAGTTATGAGGGCATTTCTCAAGAAATTTCTAGGATATAGTAGGATTGGGATCAAGTTAGGACAATCCAAGTTGCTCAAGTGATTGGGACATCCATTAGTCTCTCACCAGATCTAGCGGATATTCCTAGGGGTGGGCAACCAAACCGTCTAAACCGGTTAACCGAACTGAACCAAACCATTTTTAGTGGTTTGGTTTGGTTTGGTTTGGAATATCTACAAACCGAACCATATGTTTTGGTTTGTGGTTTCAAGGACGGTTTAACCAAACCAAACCAAACCGAACCTAATATAAACTATATATGTTAATATGTATATTAAATATTTAAAAGAATATAATTATGTATCTTTTAGAACCATGGCTTGAATCATAGTC
>JAMKQA010015365.1:0-16751 GCA_024699735.1 Posidonia australis
TGATGATCTTGCCAGAGCACTGGGCACTATTGACGAGCTTTTGCTTTGGGAAGGAGCCTATAGTCGGCAAGGCCACTTTGGGGTTTGCTAAGGTTACGAAGCTTTTAGGGTGTGAATGCCCACCATTGACCTGGTCAACACATTATCTTCGTTATAGCTGGATCAGGGAGTGGAACCTATCCTAGCTAAATCCGACGCTGGGATCAAGGGAGGCGGAGTTCATTCTTCGCCACTTCCTGATGGAGCTGATGACCTTGATCTTCTGTGACACTTTCGAATATTGTGTCTCGGTGGATTGGCTGATATATCTCACCGACTTGGGATCACTTGGACCGGTATGACTAGGGAGCGCTAGTTATACCTATGTGCTCTGTGGCCTGGACAATGTCGTAAAGAGCAATCAACGGTCCCATGTGTGGCTCTACCCGTTACTGACGGTAAGCTCTTGTATTATCTTCTTTAGTTTAAGCAATACGATTATGTTTTGACTTACTTTTCCGTGTTTGCAGTACTGGTGGATGGAGCATTGTATGCAGGAGCATTACTTCTTCCGCCTCTGTCCCAAACTTCTCTCTCTTCCCCAGTAGTGGTGTGAGTCGGACCACTGTACCGCAGTAAGGGTGTACGTTACAAGTCTTACCTCTATCTGTTGGACCTGTTGTCAATACATGATGTGAGTTTTAGAACACCCCATCTGTTTACTGCTTTCTTTGTTTTCTGTTGACCTATTGGACTAACTTGTGTTCTGTTTTGCCCTGTACAGGTTGAGTTAAGGCTGTTTGAGCGATACGCCGGGCTAGACTGGGAGCCTCTGAACTCCGCCCAAACCTACCGTCGGAAGCAGATGAAATTTTTCTACTTCAAGAAGTCTGCCTTTTATCTTCCTAGCCAAGTTCGTCATCAGTTCAGCTCGGAGTTTAGCATTCTGCTTCCGCCTCCTACCGAGATGGTGCCTCGGGCCACTACCAATGTGTAGGCTCCTTCTATCACTACGGAGATCATGGTCGACCAGAGCCGATACACCCTTCATCCCGCCAACTATGATGAGTACCAAGAGTGGTATGAGTGGGCTGGCAAGCCCTACCTTTTCGAGGAGGACCTCCGCGAGCAACAGCGAGATATGTGGTTCTCGGAGAACTGGGCCGAGGTAAGTTCACTTTCTGCTTGTGGCATAACCTGACTCCATGATTCTGGCTATTCTGACATAATTGTTTGCTTTTGTTGCAGCATTTCGAGGGCAGGTGAGTGATTTCTATGCTCGGATGCGGCGAGCCAAGGTATTATATTCTACCTCTTCTGTCTTATAATTTCTGACTGCACATGCTTGATCATACTGATGACAATATCCTCATTTGTAACAGACCCGACGAGAAGCTTGCGAGGAGGTGAGTGTTTTCCTGGTTCTGAGTCTATTATTCTTTTCTATAAATATTTGAAACTGACCCTCTTATTTCAGGGATACCACCTAGAGGACATCATCCTTAAAAGCAGCGGTGACGAGGCCGACCCTGACCTTGAGGAGGATACTTCTGCCGTCGGGGACCTGACGGGCGCTTCTACTTCTGACCCTTCTCGTGCTTATGCAGCTTCCGCTGCGACCGCTTGACAGCTCTGGCGCAAGGGCGAGCGCCGCACCACTTGTGCTTCCCAAGGGTGGGAACTGGACGAGAGCGACGACGAGGCCTAGGATTAGTTTCACATTCTAAATTTGTAGCTCTGGAAATGTTGTAATTTAAACATTGTTGACTCTAACTTTGGTTTTGCAACTTGGACTATCCTTTAAATTGACGAGGCTTTGGTGTTGACTCTAACATTGTTGACAGCTCACATGGGAGTCAAGGTCCTGCATCCTCAAAGGCCGGCATTTGAGGCTTACTACCAGAGCAGGCATTCCCAGACCATTTCTAGAGTACGGGAGTTCTACGAGAAGCTGAAAGGACTGTCGGAAAGTCAGATGGTCTAGTGGATCGTTCCATCAAACGCGGAGCCTTTCACAGTGTTCTTCAATGGCACTGATATGAGGGTGGTCGTTCTTCCTGGCCTGACTGGAGGAGTGGAATATCACCCTACTCGTGTCCTACACTAGTTTGGTTTCTGGCAGGATACCTTTGAGCAATCTCCAATGCCTGCTATCTTCTCGTTGTATCCTCAGAAATCCACTGTCATAATGGCTGAACTAGCTCGCTTGCTGCCGACTGGAGTTAGCTCCAGTGACCTGGCTCTAGTGAGAGGCACGGGCTGTTCTGAAGCATATAGGACACATACACAGGCAGATTGGCCAATCAGTGAAATGGCCCCTGGCGCTCCTCTATTTCAAAATGCTAGTAGCTCAAAGAGGCCTCGGACTGGAGGGAATAACTGATCCGAGCACATGTAGTGCACTTTTGTGACTCATTTCAATGATTGTACCCTTGAACTTGAACATAAATGAAGAATATATGCTTTTTTATTGTGTGCCCCTTTTATTTCCTTCTATGACTAGCTACTTTGAGTGATTCTGCCATAGCATTGGGACTGGACAAACCACTTATCCTTTTGAAGGCGTAGATTGGATACATTATTGTGACTAGCCTGGCTCGGCATCTGACCGGGTATGGGGAGGTACTTCTGTTGTAAGGTTGCTGCTGGTGTCCCTAGTGGAAACACACATGTGCTGCACGCATCTATCATGTGGCTCTCGGACATGGGGAAAATTGCTACAATTCCCTGGTCTCCGAAGTCTCAAATGGGAGTGCCTCTAGGCTCGATGATCTACCTCTATCTATTCCTTCTACTAGCCTTCAGTGTGGAGCTACCGACTTGCACCGAACTCCTAGTCTAGAACACCTGGTCAAACGTCCATTTGCCAAAATGCAGCTGACATCCCCTGGTTGTGGATGTTTCAACTGGTAGGGCCTGAGCATAGGCTGTTGGCATGTCCCTGGCTGAGATGTGGCTAGTTGGAAGTGGCCACAAGGGTAGCTGACATGCCCTTGGACACAGATGCTCTACCGAAGTCAACCATTTGGGCAGTTGACATGCCTTGGCTAGAAGAAGGCCACTAACGCCGACCAAGAGGGCAGTTGACATGCCCTTGGTTAGCGACTTGGCAAAGTCCTATCCCGTGGTAATGGTGATGGAGAAGTAATGCAGATGCATGGATTGTGCTTACTTAGCTATGCTGGGCCCTCAGCATTAGGAAAGCCTTAGTGCCTACCCAAAATGGAATGGGGAATCTTGTTGCCTGACGGACTCTATCCGGATCCCTAGCTGGCGGGTGGCACTCTGGGTAGTGGGGTGGTTGTGCTAGGGCAATGGACACTAGAATGATGGATAATCTGGTGATAGGCGTTTAGACAGTGACGAGGTTAGGGCTCCACATTTAAACTCTCTAGGTCCCACACCTACTCTTTTATATTATCAGCTTTCCTTTTACTCCCTCATAGGTGTGTGGGTTCACTTTGCGCCTATCGGGAGTAATGGATGCCAAGGTGGGAGGCTTTTACTAAGAAGGGGGGCTAATCCTTCAATGACGTGGGTGATTCAGGCGCTTGCTCCGACTCATCCCTAGGGTATAGTAGGGGTAGAGTTGGTCCACACACCTCCTTCTTGGGCTGGCTTCTATCTTCGACTTCTGTCTTCTCTTTTTTTTTGTGCCCTCTATGCATTATGATTTTTTCGCTCACTCTCGCTCACACCCTAGCATTTTATCTCCCTCTTGGAGGTGTGGATCCTTACAGAGTTTGAAAACTTCGCCCTGCTCTCGATGGGAGGTGGCTTCCTCACTTGCTAGACGATCTGAATAGAACTCTTCGGGAGGTGAAAACCCTTCCCAAGATAGGCTAAGATTTTTGGATTTCATCATCGAGTCATGCAGATGGCATATGCGTATGCATGCTTATACAAGGAACCAAATATGGATGCTGAATAATATGCTGTATGAATATGGGGACGTATGTTACAATAACTTGGTGTCAATGTAGTGAAACAGAATGAACACATGCTAGGATACGGGTTACAAATGCAGAATGCAATGATACAGGGTGCTCAGATGTAGGAGTGAGGACTTTGCTAAGCGCGCTAGGACCGGGTCACTGGTAGTATTTCTTTAGGTAGCATGTGTTGACTGGCTCAGACTGCTCAATGTGATCCATGTCCTCCAAGATTACAGCTCCCCCTAAGAAAGCCTGCTTGACGATAAAGGGACCTTGCCAGTTAGGTTAGAACTTTCCACGAGCATCGGGTAAATGAATTGCCCTCAGCACCAAATCTCCCGGCACTAGGTTCCTAGGTAAGACCTTCTTCTAAAAATACCTGGCCATGCGCTTCTGGTAACATTGGGCATGATGCAAGGCGTACAATCTGCACTCATCTATTAGGTTCAACTGTACACATCGGTCTTCAACCCTTTCTGCCTCCTCTAGCTCTATCTCCCTCAGGATTCTAAGCGATAGAATCTCTACTTCAATGGGGAGAACTGCCTCCATGCCGTAGATGAGCGAGTATGGGGTCGCCCTTGTGGAAGTCCGGATGGATGTCCTATAGGCCCATAATGCGTAGGGGAGCTGGTCATGCCAATCTTGATGAGTCTCTGCCATCTTCTTCAAAATCTTTGTGAGGTTCTTGTTGGTGGACTCCATGGCGCCGTTTATCTAAGAGCGGTACGGGGAGGACTTGTAATGCTTGATATGGAGGCTTTGCAAGAAACCACCACCCTCTTGGCTATGAAACTCTTTCCATTGTCGGAGATAAGGGCGTGAGGAACCCGTATCAGGCTACATTGTTGTTCTGGATAAACTTCTCTAAGGCCACGGCGATGACTACCTTGTAGGAGGTTGCTTCCACCCATTTGGTAAAGTAGTCGATGGCTACTAAGATGAAGCAGTGCCCATTGGAGGCTGCGGGATGGATGGCTCCGATGAGGTCAATCCCCCATGTTGAGAAGGGTCATGGCGCAAACATACTATGCAGCTGATGAGGGAGAGCGTGGATCAGGTTTCCATGGATCTAGCAATTGTTGCACCTGCAGACGAACTGACAGCAATCAGCTTCCATAGTCGACCAGTAATAGCCTTGCAGCATCATCTTCTTAGCCAACAGGATCCCATTCATATGTGGACCGCATACTCCGACATGGACTTGCAGCACCAGGGTATCGGCCTCCTCTCTATCTACACATCTCAACAACATCTAGGGACCTTCTATACAAGCGGCCACCACCAAGCACGTACTTCGATGCAAGCTGCTGCATGGTCTTCCTGTCAATAGCAGGGGTATCAGGCAGGAGGTTCCTAGTTTGCAAGAAAACCTTGATGTCGTAGTACCAGGGGTGCTCTTCAAATGGATCAACTTCTTTGATGCTCATGTAGTACACAGGGTGGTCCATTTGGGTCACCGATACGTCCACCACGTGGTCGTCTGGTATGGACATCTGACACAATAGTAAAACTGGATACGCCATCATGTAGTGCCGCAAGCGTTGGATGGCCCAGACTAGGGATAAGCAAACTTTTTCGATGGTGGTATACCTAGCTTCGCAATCGTTGAACTTCTTGCTCAGATAGTATACTGCCGTTTCTTTGCGGCCTATCTCGTCGTGCTGACCCAATACGGCACCCATGGAGTGCTGTGTAACTGACAAATAGAGGAGGAGTGGCCGTCCCAACAATGGGGGAACAAGGATTGGTGGCTTGGCTAGCAACTATTTGATCTTATCAAAGGCGGCCTGGCATTCCACACTCCAGGTGATCTGAGCATTCTTCCTCAGGAGCTTGAAGATTGGCTCACATATGGGGGTGAGCTGGGCAATGAAGCGGTTGATGTACTGTAGGCGCCCCAGCAAGCCTTGGACCTCCTTCTCCGTGGCTAGAGGGGGCATGTCGATGATGGCTCTGACTTTGTTAAGGTCGACCTTGATCCCCCTTTGGCTGACTATATATCCCAAGAGCTTTCCAAATGTCATGCCAAATACACATTTGTTGGGATTCAACTGGAGCTTATACTTCCATAGGCAGTCAAACAGCTTTCTCAAGAAGGTGAGATGGTCCTCAGACTCTTTGGATTTGGCAATCATGTCGTCCATGTACACCTCGATCTCCTGGTGCATGAGGTCGTGGAAGAGTGCTGTCATTGCCCTCTGGTATGTAGCACTGGCATTCTTGAGTTCGAATGGCATCACTCTATAGCAGAAGACTCCCCAAGGGGTGATGAATGATGTCTTCTCCATATCCTCTTCCACCATTTTGATCTGATTGTAGCCTGAAAAGTCATCCATAAATGATAACTTCTTGTGCCTTGTAGTGTTGTCCACCAATACATCGATGTGAGGTAGTGGGAAATCATCTTTTGGGCTCGCTTTGTTGAGGTCTCTATAGTCAATACACATGCAAACCCGTCTATCCTTTTTTGACACTGGAACTAAGTTGGCTAGCCATTCTGGATAAAGGACGACTTTAAGAAACGTGACTTGATGTTGCTTCATAATTTCGTCTTTCAGTTTGAGAAGCCACTATAGGTGCCATCTTCTAAGTTTCTGCTTCACTGGTTTCTACTACTTCAACATCTAGTTCGACCATATCATTATAACCCCAGACAAAGACACCACTGTATTCCCTCAAGAATGTGATAAAATATGCCCTTGCCAGAGGAGACGATCTAGTACTGATATGGACCTCATTAACATCACCCGACATGTCGATATTCACTGTCTTCGTGTCCTCCTCGATGTGCAAATTTGGCTGGATCATCGTCATGGGGGTGGAACTCTGGCGCATCTTCTGGATCATCGACACCCGTGTCGTCCTGCTCCTCGTATACTATCAGCTCTAACAATACCTCCTGTTGGAACGTGGAGTCAGCAATATCAAAGGAGAGGATTTGTTTCGACTCTTGCCCCTGTTTGTGGCTGAGGAGGGTTACACTGACCCTAGTATTCTTGTAGCTGCATTGCGTGAACTCCGATCCTGCGCTTTTCTGCTCTGCTGAGGTGTTGGCCTATTCTTCTCCCTCTGCTATAGTAGTTCTAATATTTTTGTTTTTTTGTATTTTTTTTATTTTTTTGTACTATTTACAATAATCTTCCCCCGATGGTTGTCTTACTAGTGGCTGCTCTAGGGTCCACTCCATGGGCTCTTTGGGGAGCCTATCTCAAGGTCTTTTTTTACCCTCGCTTATCTCCAGGAGAGGCTTGTGCTGCAAATACCACCTAGACCCGCCTCCTGGCTACTCGGAGATCATCTCCTCTGGTCTAGTCTTGACTGTCCTGCCCTCCTTCACAACCATGATTGCTGGAGGACCCTAATGATTCTGGGGTGGGGTGAGTTCTAGCTCTGATGCTACCGCCTCCCTAACATGTTTCTATCTTCTTCGGCTACGTCTTCTGCTATGACCGCCAGTTGTTCCTGGAATAGCACTTCTAGGTCATTCAGTACTGCGTCTACGTGGGTCTCGATGGTCGCACCTTCCTCCTCATCTAAGGCGAAGTCGATATAATAGGCGCAAGACTTCGATTGTACCAAAGATCCAATAATAGGAAAGGTTGGGACATTGCTGCTGTTGAATTGTTGCATCTGGGTTATTGCCATCTCTAGCAACTCTGTTGGCGGTGCTGCTACTGTGGCTAACTAAGACTGTGGCGCTGGTACTACGACTGACTGTGGCTGTGATGCTTCTGCTGTGACTGAGACTGATTGTGGCTGTGATACTGCTGCTGTGATTTAGACTGCGACTAACTGTGGCTGTGCTACTGTGACTGACTGTGGCTGTGTTGTTGCTGCTGTGACTGAGATTGACTGTGGTTGTGTTGTTGTGACTGATTGTGGCTGTGCTGTTGCTACTAGGGGTGGTAAAGCTAGACGGGTGGATATTGGGGTTGTTGCTTGCTACTGCTCTGTTCTGTCTATGGGGCTTGGTTCAACTGCACTCAAGGTGTCTTCATTTGTGTAGTTATCTTCAATGCAATCCCACTCGACATCTTCTACTGGACTCTACTGTTGCTGCACTGCAATGACTGGGGACGGGTTCCTGTTCGGATCCATCACACCTGCACTAACGAAGTTAGTCAAATCTCGAGGGATAAGCAACCTTCGGTGCCTACGCGTGCCCCCATGTGGTGCCTGGTATCCAAGTCCTTCATGGTCTCTTCTTTCCTCTGCCTCGACGGGCTCCGTGATCCCTTGACCGTATCACCCAAGCAATGTTCCCTTTTCATATCCCCATCAATGACAGAGGTTCTCAACCATCAACGGCATGGGGGTGGCTATGAACGGACAAGAAGCTAACGCGTTCGAATTCCAGAACAAAATTGACTGGTTCAAAATGGTTAACACGGTAGAGTACATCCGATGGCTTGGGATCAAAGTGGATAGTCTGAAGATCAACTGAAGAGACCGCCTCCACCTCGTCTTTCCCAAAGTTTTCTGCCATGACAATGACAATGCCGTCACCATAGTAGAACTTGATCATAAGGTGTAGGGTTGACGAGATGACCTAATGCTTGTGCAGCCAAGGGCGCCCAAGCAGAAGATTGAAAGCAGGCTCAAGGTCAACAACATAGATTTCGACGTCGAACTGAGCCAGACCGACAGTCAGAGGAATGACCAAAACGTCCAACGCATCGTGATGCGTATTGTCAAAAGACGTAATCCCTTTGACAGTTGGCGTGATATTCTCGGCTTTGAATCCGATTTTTGCTTGCGGTGCGCAAGGGGTAGATGTTTAGACCTGCGCCTTTATTAACCAATGTTAAGGGGATTTAGAACTTCTAGAACTACACGATGACGAATAGCGATTGGTTGTGATTGGTTCCCACCAGAGGCAACTCCTGGGATGAGAAGGAGATGACCTGCGGTGTTGCGATCATACCTACCATGCTTTCAAGGGTTGTGGGCTCAATGGTGGAAGATACATGGGCTACCTAGAATACCCTTAGGAAGGCCTCCCAGTGTTCGATCAAGGTATGGATGAGGTGTCCGATGGATATACCAACTTTGACCTTCTCGAGCTAGGAGGTGACATTATCTAGGGATTAACTAGCGGTGTTGGTGGTGGGCTTGGGGGTTACTTCCTCGGTGACGGGCTTAGGGGGCTGACTTGTTTACTGAGGTGGAGCTGGTGCTGGGTGGCTTGCCCTGGGGACCGGAGCTGGGGGCTTGTACACCCATCCAAACCGTGTGATTTCTACACACATTTCTGTGGCATAGTCATACGATACTCGATGGGTATCCTTAGCCAAATTGATGACCAAGGGCATACAAGCCACCAACTCTAGCTGGGCCACTGGTTGGCTAGTGGAAGGCATGGTGGAGTAGGCTGCTAATTGGATGGGTTGGGTAGGAGTTGACTGAGGTCTGGCTTCGAGGCAAATGGGCTAAGATGGGGAGGATTGCATGGTAGCCGATGCGACCACGCACTCTATTTTGGCAGCCAAGTGAATCATGCCGACGACAGGCTCTGAACTAGAGAGAAACGAAAGATACAACTGAGATGGGAACGGTTCAGAAGCAAGGTGGATAAGATCAGATGGGTCTAGCTGGGAAGAGCTGGACCCGACAGGAAAAAGGCAGTGAACCCCTGAGCTCCCAGGTGCTCTCGAATTAGTGTGCTGAGGGAGAGGCTGACTAACTATGCTGGGGTGTGGTTGTGCTTGTACTGGTGCTAGTGCGGGTGCAGACCCTACATCCTGGGTGTTGATAACAATGACCTTGTAATCAATGAGGTCTTGTATGGCATTCTGGAGAGTGAAATAGTTGTCTGTCAAGTGCCCTAGGGCCCGATGGTAACTGCAGTACAAGTTCGCTTTATACTACACCTGCAATGGATTCGGCGGTGGGCGAATGTCCGGGTACTTGAGGAGCGACTATACCTTGGGAAGGATGGCACTCAATGGCTCAACCAGTGAGGTGAACTCTCGGTCGAATCGTCGGGGCCTCCCTAATGGGGGGTGAAGTCCTTGCCTTGCTGGTGCTATGCGATACATTAGCTCAGTGATGGTCGTGATGTGAGGTGTGTGGAGTGTCCTACGTGCTGGAGCATAAACTATCTGATTTTGAGCTGACGGGCCCACCACATTCACAGGCACAGTAGGGGACCCAATGTACGCAACGACACTCTTCAGGATGTCCCTCCTCTTTAAATAGTTGGAGCTAGAGTCGTTGTTGTTGTTGCTTTTGTTGTTACTAGTGCCAGTGTTGTGGCTGGGGGTGGTTGCCTACTTGGTGAACGCAATGAGTGTGGGAAAACTGCCACTTCGTAGCGAGCTTTCCACACAGGCGTCGACTCTAATCAGGGTGGAGAAAGTGGTGATAGACTGAATGCTAAGCAGAGCCCTTGTGGCTGGTTGTGCCCCACGAATGATCATTTCGATAGACTCCTCATCAGAGGGCCTATCCCTGACCTACGAGGCAAGGGCACGCCAGCACTCGACATACTCTTCGAACAGCTCGAAGGGCTTCTACTTGGTGGCAGCCAAGTCCACCCTTTTGGGGACTAGGTCCAAGTTGAAGGAATACTATTCTAGGAAGCCTAGGTTAGGTAGTTCCAAGTCTGAATGGTTGCCATGTCCGAAGAGGTGAACCACTTCAAGGCAGAACTAGAGAGACTCTTCTTGAACAAGCGGATCAACAACCCTTCGCCAGCCTGTAGCTGAGTGAGGCCTCCCTAGTATGCCCTCAGATGAGAGATTGGGCAGCCTTTTCGATTGTATTTTCAAAGTTAGGGACTTGGAAGTTCGATGGGAGAGTTACCTCTGGGAAATAGCAAAGGTCCCGGAACTAAAAAGACTGGCAGTCTCCACCTTGCACTTGTCGAAGTGCTCTTTCCAAATCACCCATCCTGGAAAGGAGGGCATCTGGGGTCGCTGCTGTTGAGACTAGCGTAGCTTGGGTGAGTATCGCATATGTCGTGTGGGTCGCATCAAGGTGCTCCTCCAGATCCACCATCATACCACCTAGTGTCACGGCATGATGGCAGGCATACCTATGCTGGTGCGTGGTGTTGTATGAGATGCATGGGGGTACTTGTGTCTGATGTAGGGACGATGGGTAGGCAGTATGCTGGGTTGTGAGTGGTGTGGGGTTCATGGGCGGCACTTGCTGTCCTCGTGCAAGTCTAGGCAGCGGTACAGGAGAGTGTTGTGCCCCTTCTAGGCCAAGAGGTTGGCCACCAGGTGCTGGAGATGCATGCTGTGAAGAGTGAGATGAAGGTGAGGGATGTAGGGTCGACACCCCCATTGCCTGACTAGCGAGGAGCTAGGGCAACGGCCAGGGAGGTGCAGTGGATGCAGAGTGGAGCATCAAATTCAAGGGCGGCGAGACCTCAAGGGGAGGTGATGCTGGGAGTAGTGAAGAGTCCAAGGAGAGTGCCACGCCTTGCAGCTTCTGGGTGAGGGCCAAGAAGTACTGGGCTTGCATGGCTAGATTTCTATCGGTAGCGGTACTGAGGGACAGGATTGCCAGCGTAGTGACGCAGTAGAAGGCAAAAGGAAAGCAGACTGTCTAAAAGGGGCAGTACCTACCAAGGAGGCTACTATAGCCGACTGAGTGGTCAAAATAGATGGGCCCTATAGAGGGAAAGACACTGGCAACTACAGAGCTCAAGTGATAGTCACTGCAACGGCCTCAGTAATGGGCTCCAAATCGGATAGGGTTTGCCAGTGTCCCAACACAAAGGGGGAGGATGCTCCATGGGCCTGGAACAGGCTGACATGGGGCGAAGAGGCAGCTGAAGAGGTCAGAAAAAGGTATGAGGGGGGCGAAGTGGCGATCCCCTAAGAGGTGATTGTGAAAAAAACCTCGCTAACGTGCTAGGCCATGGCGGAACGTGAACGAGTGCAAATAGGGCTACGGTAGCTGAAAGAAGGGCAGATCTTACGATGAGCTATCTTCAAAAATGACAAAAGCTCGAAAGGGAAGTTGAGAAAGGATGTCACAACAAGGGAACAAAAGGGGAGTGCTCGAGCTCTGGTCAAAGGACTCTCACGCAAACCTGTGGATAAAAAGACAAGAGTAGATAATCTAAACCTGAAGATAAGCAATTCAATGCTTATTAAGTGGTATGAATGGCACACATGCACATGGATGCAACTATCATGCACTCTCTCATCAACTAAGTGTTTCCTAGGAGGCTGTCTACTCCAGATGCTCCTGGGGTGAACAGGTCTCCGACTCAAGTTAAAAAAATAGGGTTCTTTTCCATGCCAAAGTTGTGGAACGGTGGTGCATTGGGCGCCTCAACCCTGCCAAAGCATGGAATGTACCCTCTGCTAACACTGACGCGACCCCGGACAAGGGGGACAGCCCGGTATCAGATCCTACGCCAAAGTAATAGGATAAGAAAAAACCAGAACTAGCCTTCGTAGACTGTAGGTGGACTTAGAGGAGAGAGAATGCATGCACCTATATGATTCAGACATGCAATATGCTTGGTGATTTTTACTTGCCCATTTTATTAACCATTGAGGGGAAAAGTGCATTATTGTCTCTAGTTGTCCTTATGCATTAATTTTACTTGCAAGATTTTAAATTAGACCGAGGGGAGGCAAGCAAGTCTCAAATTTTGCCTAAATAAAAATGAAAAATAAAGAGAAAATATACAAATCATGGCAAAACAAACATCGGACAAAAGGCATGGTTAGAGTTGGATTCCGGGCCAACCCGGCTCGGCTCGGTCCACAAAAACAAAGGCCCTACAGGGCCTAGACTGGGCCAGGCTGGGCCTATATTGGCAGGCCATGGGCCCAGCACAGCCCATGGCCTATCAATGGGCCGGGCCGACCGACGGCCCACGATCCTTTTGGCTTGCTTTCTTTTTTTTAAATTTCTGGATTGGCCCGACCTAGTCTAATTTACAGGCCAAAATGGACCTACTCTGCGAGCCTGAGTGGGCCTGGCACGTGGGCGCGGCACGGCCCACGACAGGCCTGACCCGGCCTAGTCCATTGCTGGGATCCACGGACCCAGGCCAGGTTGGACAGCCCAGGGCCGACCCAACCCGATTTCCATGTCTAGGCATGGTCATGGCATATGCTCGTGTCGTGAACAAGACTGTGATAAAGAAAACAAACAACATTGTAAAAAGGCATGGAACATGGCATGTGCATTGTGGTGTGAACATGATATTTCAGTGTAATGCAAAACATTCATCATCCATAAGGCATAATACATCCTAGAGCACACAAGGGAAACCATGCAAGCAAGAAAGAAATCAAATATGAAAGCCAGAGTCGCATGTCCCTAGTGGAGTTGCCAGTTCCTATGACCATGCCGGCGGAGGGGAACTGCGCTTCCATGCGATCGGACCACACGGGGACCGGTAGGGCCACGACGGAGCTGGCGAATCCGAGGACGGGAAAAGGCTCGAAAACATCGAAAAACAATATGAGGATAAAAGAAGAAGTCGCCACCTAGTCTATTTAAAATGGGATGACGAGGAAAACCATATCGGAAAACCAAAGCTCGAAATCAAATGTGAAATAGTAGATAACTCATGCCAAATGGATTTGACACACGGATCATTGCGAACCAGAGAAAAGGTAAGGACTCCTATTACGTACGGAGAAGGTGTTAGGCACCCCTGCACGCCCAATAAATCGGTCTTGCTCAGAATCTCACTCGCGTGCATGGAAATGTGGACACTTGAATGTCAATTAATGGAGCTATATGGATGATGCAAGAACAGAATAAATTGTATGGCTAAAGGGACATGCCAAGCTGAAAACTAAGCACAATCAAACAGGAAACATAAAACAAAAGCAAAGGATGCAAATGTGATGAGACCAAAGGCTAAGCCATGCAAGATTTCACCCCTAGATGACATGCACATGTGCTATGAGTGGGCTACTCGTGCAACCATGACGCACCACCCAAAGGTGCCATGGCTATTTGCCGTCATGGCCTGATCCTAGGCACACAAGAAATGTGATATAAAGGAACATTAAGATACGGGGAAATCTATCAGTCTAGACTCATACATGAGCCAAGAATTAATCAAACAAACACTTCATCAAGGAACATCAAGCATACCATGAGGTGAGAGCAAATCAGACAATCAAACCATGCTAAAGTAGCAAACAAGCAAGGGTGACTTATCTAGAGGAGGTCGGGCTTTGGCTTGGTCGGGCCTGACCCTTTGCAGACCCTGCCCAATATGTGCATGTGTGGCGTGCCACTGGGAGAGGGGGGCCAAGCCCACCTCCTTCATCCAGAAAATGATGGTCGTCTGCGAGCTCAGGGGGACTACCATGATGTGATGTGAATGCATGGAAAACATCAGAAGGCCAGGAGTTCTCCTCCCCATCCCCGTCACCAGCGTTAGTGCCTACCCTCCTCTGGTGAGCCTCCATAAGAGGTTTCCAGCTTGGGAGGTCGACTTGGTCGCTCCGGAGAATGAAAAAGGAGGGACAGGGGTTGTCGAATGTCTGCACCAAGCACTCAAGGGCCAAGATGGCCTCACGTCGATGATCGGCATGCGCCGACAGCAAAAATGACGGGATGCACAAATGGGCACGAAAACACAGAGAAACTATGCAGGAATGATGCAATAAGGGTGCTAGGTATTCCTATGATGGCCCTGGGAAGAATGCTATACCTGTGGATGGTTGGGGAAGCATCACCGATGTCGATAGGCGGGGAAGCTCCGGCGGGCGAGGTTGGACGACTACTGGATGGCTAGGAGGAGTCCGAAGATGGTCGAAGACGCTTGAGAGATGTTCAAGATGCTCGTCAAAGGTGGTGGAGAAGTGCTACTGGAGGTTCAGGTGTTGGGTTCAAGTTCTCCGGTGAAGTTCTCTCTGGTCTCTCCTTGTTCTTCTCTCGTGCGAAAATGCCTTGTTTTTTTCGCTGAAGGGCTTGAGGGGGGGTTTTGGTGCGTCATTTGGAGTGGTAGGTGGAGTGGGTCGGCATAGGTTGCTCAGTGTCTGGGATGCCAGGGAGTGTCTCACCGGTGTACTGCAGAGGTGGCGTGCAACGACGGGCAGCACAGGGTGATGGTGGAGACAGGGCGTGGGAAAGTTCTGGAGACATGTCGAGGTTTTGTGTGCAACGCTGCTCGTACGAGGTACGAGGTTGTACGACGAAAACGACGAGTCAAGCGGCACTTGCCAGACTAGCTAGGCCCTGATGCGTGCTTGGGCTGCGCTATCAAGCCACGCATGTCATTAGGCTAGAGCACACAGGCAGGATCTTAAGTGTTGGGCTTAGTTGGATGAGCGGAGTTAAGGTTAATTTGAGGTTATTGGGTTGGTTTAGGTCTATGGGTTTGGTTGGGGAACTGAGTAAGTCTGGGTCAGTCGTCTAGTTGCACTCTCTACTAGGTATGCTTGCCAACATTGGCCAGAAACCAAGGTGTCTACACACAGCCACACAAAGAGTGTAAGATCTGTGCCTGATTTTCCATTT
Organism: Posidonia australis; assembly: GCA_024699735.1. NCBI lineage: Eukaryota > Viridiplantae > Streptophyta > Magnoliopsida > Alismatales > Posidoniaceae > Posidonia > Posidonia australis. Next base: position 15,372 of record JAMKQA010015365.1, read on the forward strand.
AATGTAAAACCATGGAATTTATTATATTATTTGGATATAGTTCATTAATGGATAATCAAATGTTGTGTTTGTTGTTGTGGTCTCTCCCAATGTGTTTGTGTCCTTGGTTTCCCTAGTTGTGTGACTTCTTTGGCTTTTGTTAGCCAGTATGTGCACTTTGGGACTCGTGTTTAAGGGTGAGACCAACTTGAGACTTGGTCTTGGTTCAAAGCCCAACCCTTTACCCGTGAGCTTTCATTATTCCACCTAAAACGCCTAAGCCCTAGAGGGGAGGTCTACATGCTCTGTCCCATTCTTGGCAGAGAGGCCAACAAGGATGGTCGGCGGGAATCTAGGATGTTGCAGGCGAGACGATGACAATTTAAGGAGGCCTGGTGCAAGGAGGAGGAACGCCAAGACCAGAGGTGGTGAGGTGAAGCAATCAGAGGTAAACCAAGTGAGGGAGAGAAGGAGAGCCTTGAATCGGAGGAAGAGCCACGTAGGAGATACGTAGGGCTCACCAGAGTAAGGTACGCATTCCCTCTCTTCTTTGTTCGACGTTTAGGGCTTAAGAGTTCATGTGATTGAATCATAATTAATGATGTAGAATCATGTAAAAAAAGGGGAAATGATGGAAATGTGATGGGAATCATGCATGTGATGAGATCTTGGTATTTTATGTTGATTTCGTGGGGTTTTATGGATTGAATCAAATGCATGCTACAATAGCTTCATATGTGCTTTGTGTCTTTGTGATTTTTTATAGAACAACTGTTTAATGGTTTTATGAATGGATTGAGGGGTTTTGAAGTAGACTTGGAGGTCTACAACCCGTGTTTTACTTGTAATTTAGAAGGAATGTTGGTTGGATCCGCCCCTCACTCCTAGTTTGGGGAGAAGTGATAGCATGTGGAGGCTTGGGTTTTCTGAAATCGCAAAAAATGACATACCGAACTGAGTTCGGGATGTTGAAATGCCTTAGTTAGGGTCCCTTGGACTACTGATTCAAATGACCAAAGGGTTTCGATCGACTAAATCAGGAGATTTCAGATGACCGGCTAAGTTTGATCGACCATTCCGGTAGAGGAACTGATATACTGATAGAGATTCTAGCAATCAAAAGGTTTCAGTTGACCGAATCAGGGATTTTCGGTCTACCAGATCCTATTCAGTGTGCCGAATCAGGACCCTGATCAATGTTGTTGAATATTTTGTAAAATGTAGATTAAATGTGATAAATGCATGATGAATGTGTTAAATGCATGAAAATGATGCATGGGATGATTTATGTGTGTAGACACCTCGATTTTGAGGTAGTTCATTGATAAGGCCTTATTTGTTGCTTTGGATATGGCTGACCTTTGGACCAATCCCTAAGCCCACAGCAAGCCCGCAGCCCAG
>JAMKQA010015366.1:0-12373 GCA_024699735.1 Posidonia australis
TAACTCCTCAAAACTCACGAAATTCACACAATCTAGCATGATCCTTACACATACACATCATTTAACTCATTTCCATCATTCCTACTATTTTTCTACAATTTTCCATGCATTATCTTGATTTTCATGCAAATAATCCTTCTGTTAACAAAACACCAGACGGAGGAAAGAAAAGGACCGCGTACCTCCGATGGCGCCCCGGTGGTCCTTCCCGCACTCCAGCGAGGCTTCTACCAACGACGGACGACACCAAACACTCCTTCCTCAGCTACGTGCACGCTGTTCTTCCTTTCCCTCTTCCTCCTCGCAACACGGCCCTCTCGAACATGCTCGCCTCCACCTCTCCCTCTTATCTCCTCCTCCTCCCGCATCAAGCCAACCACCCATCGCGTCGGAGACGACGGCGAAGCACGGGATGCTGGTGGTAGTGGCACGGGCTGGTGGAGGGTTTCTAGGGAAGAAGACGAGTGTCGCTCCGGCTCGTGAATGAGAGAAACGGAAAAGAAAGAAAAGAGGAAAGAACGAGCACGCAAACCGTGCAACTGTACATCCTCAAACCAGACTCCATATGGATTCCAAATCATAAGTAGATGCACATAAAGTCAACTACAACCTCACACAACCAAGAAACAACAGATTATCTATTAATAAACCATTATACACAATATTGCAAATAATTACATGGTTTACAATAAAAATGGATAATCAGGCCTAGATGTCACATAAGACGTCTAGAAATGTCAGAGATGTGTCCTTAGTTATGGTTGTCGAGGTGCAGTTCGAGGTAGGAGTCTCAAAATTATGGTGGTAATGTTGGACTTAATGTACAGTAAACCCGGATTACCCTCAATATCGGTGTTGGTTTGGTCTGGGGTTAGAATCCCAAAGTGTTCAGCACCAAGGCATCGTGAAGACGCACTCCGTACTTATACCAGTGTGGGTACGCTTTTGAGGCTATGGTTAGGACAGTTAAACTCCTATGCAGGGTGGTTCACGACGACACTGTAGTATTGTCGGAGATGGAGCTTCGTCAACTATTTATGGTCAGATCAGTCGCCTGTGACCAGTGTGATACTACCAATTTTTGAAATATGGATTGAGATTTGTAGTTGAGCTAGTTTCCAACCTTGATTTATTGTGATTTATGATAATGGAATGAATTGTGTTTTGGATTAGGATTTTAGATGAAAATTGCTTCCCGAATTGTATAAAAGGACTTGCTAATTAGTATAAGGTTTTAAAAGAAAAGAAAGTTTTGAAATGACATTTTATATTGGTTTTAACGAAACTGTGAATTGACTTTTTGATATTCATGATTTTCTTGAGGTTTAGTAATTGTGTATAGTTTTGCTAGTTTTTGAGACACGTATTGAGTGACATTAATGTCCCTTATGTGTGGTTTTTATTTGCATTGTTTCAGGTGCTTTAATTGAGGTGTAGTCTTGTTCTAGTACATTATTTCAGGCCACTTTAGCTGTACACAAGTCTGGGTATTTGGTTTTTGTTATTTATTTAATTTTGCTAATTTAGATTTAATTAATTACTTTAGGTAATATCTGTACTGTTGTGTAGCATTGGAGTGTTATGGAGTGGTATCAAGGCGTTACGAAGTGTAGGTTCACTAAGTGTACCAGTCTAAGGTGTCCAACATTGAGACTTTAATCGAACTGCATATTAACATGAATTATAGTACTTGATTTGTTTATTTATTTGTGATAGCAATAAGATGTTGCCTAGAGGTCGTGGTAGAGGCAGGACTCCCACAGCAAGTCCTACGAGGAGAAAGGCAGTGGCTGGGGAAACATTCGACAGAGTTGAGCCATATGATGTAGGGATTTGCTCAAACTTTCAGCAAAAGCAATACAGATGGAACCAAGGTAAATTCCTGACATACTCAGTTCTGCCATTTGAGCTCGTCGACTTTTGATAGCAAGGGCAAGCCAGAAGACTGAGGCTTGACTACTTAAGGTTGAAAAGATCTTGGAGGGTATGGAGTGTTTAGCTGAAAAGTGGGTCAGACTGGCTACCTTCCAGTGCAAGGAAGACGCTGACCAGTGGCGGAAAGCCACCTACTGCATGAAATTCCCGAATATTAATCTGTTATTAATCTTATAGGAGGAATTCAGAGAAGTCTTTTACGAGAAGTACTTTCCAGAGTACGAAAGGGATAGACTAGAAAGAGAACTCAGAAATCTAAAGTAATGTAGCATGACTATGGCTGAATATGAGACAACCTTCACCAAGTTGGAGCTGTTCTTGCAAACATTTAATATAGAGAAGTGCAGAGCAAAGAGGTTTGTGGAGGGACTGACTCCAACACTCAGGTCGAGGGTCCTAGGCTACGAGTATCACATTTTGACTAAGGTAGTGGAAGTGGCAGCTCGTTATAAAGTTGTTTCTGGAAGATCACCCTAAGGGCAAAGGAAAGGCATTTGTTCCACAATCTTTCACTTCTGGGAAGCAAAGCTTGGGTAGTTCCGAAAGCTCTAGGAAAAAAGGAAGGAGTACATCGAGTCTGTGGTTGGGAGAGGAGTTGGATGTAGTTAGGTTGTTCGAGCAGTGATCTGGAAAAGATGAAATCCTGTTGTCTATGGACGTACAAGACATGTAACAACATAGTGTTACCATCGATAACGGAATCTAGAAAAGATGGTCTACTACAACTGTGGAAAGAATGGACATATTCAACGAAATTGCCCTAATCTTGCGAAGCCAATCGGAGACACACCCCGTCAGCTAATCAAAGGACGAGTGTTCTTCATAACTATTCTTGATGTTAGTCCTTCAAGGGATGTTATAAAGGGTAAGGAGTAGTAGCATATTATCAATTGTAATCCTTTCTCTTTTATGTAATAATGTAGTACTCTTCCCTATGATGTTGTTGATAATAATGGATATTATAATATGATTTCTAGGTTTCTTTCTTGTGACTAATCGTATGGCTAGAGTCTTGTTTGATTAGGAGAGTTCTTTCTCTTTTATCTCTCAATCTTTTGCTCCTTAGATTGAAGACAAGCTAACTAGATTGGCTTTTCATCTTGACGTGGTGACCCCACTGAGAGAGCATAGCTTAGTATAGATATATCTACAGTCAGTCAATGTGACGTTGAAGGACCAGGATTTCAAAGTCAGTCTGATAGTGATGAATATGTAGGAATATGGCATCATCTTAGGAATAGACTAACTAACACAACATTCGACTATGATCGATTGTGCAAAGAAAAGGGTTTCGGCATAATGTCCAGGCCAAGGATAGCGTGTGGTGTAAGGAACCAACTTAGAAGAACAAAAGAAAATAATTTTTATAATCAGAGCCTACCGTCACCTATTTAGAGGCTATATGGGCTATCTGGCAAGTGTAACGGTGTCTTCTTTTACTGTTAGGATATAGGATATACCAGTGATTCAAGAATATCTTAATGCTTTTCTAGAGAATTTGTCTGGAATGCCACCGTATCGAGAAGTTGAGTTCCAGACTAACCTGATGTCAAAATCTAGTTCTATTTCGAAGACTCCTTACAGAATGGTTCCAGCAGAATTGAGAGAGCTCAAAAGTTAACTTCAGGAGTTACTGAACAAAAGATTTATTAGGCCACACCCACTTTGGGGTGCATCGGTACTGTTCATTAAGAAGAAGAATGGTTAACTCCATTTTTACATTGATTATCGGATGTTGAATCAGATCACAGTGAAGAACAAATATCCTCTGTCCAGGATTGATGACTTGTTTGACCAACTTCGAAGGACTTCAATCTTCTTAAAAATTGATTCAAGATCAAGATATTACTAGTTGCAGATCCGGGAAATTGATGTACACAAGACAGTTTTTAATACCTGATATGGTCATTATTAGTTTCTGGTTATGTCATTTGGGTGAACAGAGTGTTTAGACCCTACCTGGATCAATTTGTTGTGGTATTTGTTGATGACGTATTGGTATATTTCCCTGATATGTAGGCTTACCAGATACAATTGAGGATTGTGTTAGAGACCTTGAGGCAACATCAACTTTATGTAAAGTTCTCTAAGTGTGAGTTTTAGCTGGAAGATGTCAAATTTCTTGGCTACATCATTTCAGGTGTTGGAATTAAAGTGGATCTAGCTAGAATTAAAGCAGTCAGCAGTTAGGTTAGACCTAAGATAATGACAGAGATCAAAAGTTTCTTGGACTTGGCTGGTTATTACAGAAGATTTATACAGTATTTTTCCAAGATTGTAGCATCTTTGACCAGATTAACACAGAAAAAGGTTCCTTTTATCTGGGACTAGTAATGTGAAGAGAACTTCGATGAATTGAAGACTTGGTTGGTCACATCTCTAGTATTGACTCTACTCTCTAGGAGTGGAGGTTTTGTTGTATACTGCGATGCTTGTAGTACAAGATTGGGGTGTGTATTGATACTACATGGAAGAGTGTTGGTGTATGTCTCACATCAGTTGAAGAATCATGATAGAAATTACCCCACTCATGATTTAGAGATGGTTGCAGTAATGTTTTCACTAAAGATCCCGAGGCATTACCTGTATGGTGAGCAGTTTAAGATATTCACAGATTACCGTAGCTTAAAGTATATCTTCACTCAGAAGAATTTAAATTTGAGGCAGAGGAAATTAATAGAATACCTCAAGGACTATGACTTTAGTCTATTCTATTATCCTGAGAAGGCTAATGTGGTCGTTGATATCCTGAGTAGGCACACCCACATGATGGCCTATCTGATGATCAAGGAATGGTGTATATTAGAAGACTTGGTTGGGTGCAGACCTTGGAGACAGTCTCAAGGACCTACTGGAGCTTGGATGGCAAATATGTCTGTCCGGTCAAAATTATTGGAGATTATTGTGGTTGCTCAGTAACTAGATTCCTTTGTGCAGGAGACTTGGGCAAAATTATAAGCGAAGGAGGCACTTCATTTCTTTGTTGGTGCAGAAGGACTCAGGTATGATTTGCACCTATATGTACCTAAGGTAAAGGAAGTAAAACAGAGTTTACTTGATGAAATCCACTGGTTTAAGTATATAATTCACTCAAGAAGTACCAAGATGTACAAAGATTTGAAAAGAAAATTTTGGTGGTCTGAAATGAAGAAAGAGATAGTTGAGCATGTGATGAGGTATGCAACCTATCAAATGGTCAAATTCGAGCACCTGAAGCCTAGGAGAATGTCGCAACCTTTGGATATTCTGGTTTAGAAATGGGAACATGTATCAATGGGTTTTGTGACAGGACTGCCCAAGACCAGAAGGAAGAACGACGTCATGTTGGTGATCGTGAATCGTCTTACAGAGTCAGCACATTTCTTACTTATAAGAGTAAATCTCCTATTAGTTCAGTTGACAAAGTTGTATGTATTTGAGATAGTTCGAATATATGGAGTTTCGGTGTCTATTGTATTTGATAGAGACACCAGGTTTACATATAGATTCTGTGAAGATTGCAAGAGAGTTTTGGCACCATTATGCATTTTAGCACAGTTTTCCATTCCTAGACAAACGGGCAGACTAAGAGGGCTATCTAGACTGTAGAAGACATGTTGAGGGTCTGCACTTTGGACTTCAAAGGGAATTGGGAAGATCATCTTCCATTGATTGAATTCGCCTATAATAATAACTATCACTCTAGTATCGGGATGACATCGTAGAAGACTCTGTATGGTAGACTTTGCAGGACAACTACCTGCTGAGATGAAATAGACAAGAGGTAGCTTGTAGTCCTAGAGATTGTACAGTAATATGTAGATAAAGTGAATTTGATCAGAAAGAAACTGGCAGTTGTTTAAAACAGGCAGAAGAGTTATGCTTAGCGGAGGCGTAGGCCTTTGGATTTCGAAGTTGAAGACTTTGTCTTCCTAAAGGTGTCACCAATGAAAGATGTATTTAGATTTGGAAAGGGGAAGCTAACTTTTCACTACGTTGGATCCTACAAGATAACCAGAAGGATCGAGGAAGTTGCCTATCAGTTGGAATTGCTTCCAAAGCTCTCGAACGTGTATGATGTGTTTCACATTTCAATGTTGGGAAAGTGTTTGGCCGTCGCATCCCAAGTGATTTCAATTCAGCCAGGTGAGCTATAAGAAGACTTGTTCATGGTGGAAGACGCTATGCAAATCCTTGATAAAAAGAAACAGGTCCTCAGGAACAAGGTGATACCTCTTATGTTGGTTCAGCACCAAGCGAGAGGCGGACATGCAGTCTCGATACCCTCATTTGTTTTATTAGCGAATTTCGAAGACAAAATTCTTGTAAAGGAGGTATGATGTAACATCTGTGTCTGATTTTTCATTTAATGTAAAACTATGAAAATTATTATATTATTTGAATGTGGTTTATCAATGGATAATCAAATATTACAGTTGTTGTCGTGGTCTCTCTCTGTGTTTTCGCTTCTCTAGTTGTATGTTTTCTTGACTTTCTATGTGCCTATTTGTGCTTGTGGGCCCATGTAGGTATGTGAGACCCACTTGGACTTAACTAGGCTTGGTCTTGGTCAAGAGTCCAACCCCTCGTTCACGAGCCCTCGTTCGATCTCAAGCCTGTGAGCACTATTGTGGGAGGCATGCATGCTCCGTCGCTTCATGGTAGGGGCTAGCAGAGGTCGACCGACGGGATTCTGGGATGGTAGGGTGGCAATGCTAAAGGGGTTAAGATGGGAAAATGGCATGAGGGAGTGAAGAGCCAGACTTGTGTGTGTGGTGGAGGCCAAGGTGAACTAAGAAGGAATGGGAGGAAAGCTTTGTGTTAGAGGAGACCATGCGGGTAAAGGAGGTTTTTGTTGGACCCCGTGGAGATGGAGGTGTGCAGGGCTTGTTGAATTCCACAAGAAGTACGCGTTCCCCTCTTTAGGTTCCTCTGTGTTGTTGGGTTTTTATTGAATGACATGTGAATAATCATGTTAAAATGAGTAGAAATCATGCAAAAAAATAGGAAAAATGATAAAAATGTGATAGAAATCATGAATGTGATGAGATCTTGCTATTTTATGTTGATTTCGTGAAGTTTTATGGATTGAATCAAATACATGCTACAGTAGCTTCATATGTACTTTGTGTCATTGTGATTTTCTATAGAATAGCATGTTTAATGGTTTTGTGAATGAATTGAGAGATTTTAAGGTAAACTTGGAGGTCTACACCTCATATTTTACTTGTAATTTAAGAGGCATGTTAGATGGAACCACCCTTCACTCCTATTTTAAAAGAAAAGACAGCATAAACGGGGGAACGTTTTCTGCAATCGTAGAAAACGACATACTGTATTGAGTTAGGTATGTCGAAATGCTCCAGTTGGGGTTCCTTGAACCACTGTTTGGTCGCTCGAATCAAGAGATTTCGAATGATCGATTTAGTCCGATTGACCATTCTAACAGGGAAACTGATATACTGATAGAGATTTTCGATTGATTGGATCTTATTCGGTATGTCGAATCAGTATTCAGATCAATGTTGTTGAATATTTTGCAAATGTTGATTAAATAGGATAAATGTGTTAAATGCATAGAAATGATTTATGAGATAATTTATGTGAAAACAATGTTTTAATGGTAATTTCCATAAATTGTTAAACTTGGAATATATGGAAATGAATATGGATCAATGAGAGGGATGACTACGTGGTATTATGAGCCATAAATAGAATGAGAATGTGAATGTATGGTTTTGAGAACCATAAATGATAACTATAAATGATGATGTGTGAGATTTATAAATGATTTTTTTCAATGAAAATTGATTTTGCAAAGTGATTTGAAATAGGAATTCCATATGGTTTTGAAAGAGATTTCCGACATTTTGTAGGAGTCATATTTAGGTCAGGATTTGCCGATTGAGGTAGTAAGACTTCTAAAAATGTCAAAGACGTGTCCTTGGTTATGGTTGTCAAGTTGTGGTCTGAGGTAAGAGTCTTGTAATTGTAGTGGTATTGTAGGACCTAAGGTACAGTAGACTCAGGCTACCCTCAATGTCGATGTTGGTCGGGTTTAGGGTTAGAGTCTCTAGATCTTCGGGCACCAGGACGTTGTGAGGACGCACGTCGTACTTATACCAGTGAGGGTACACTTTTAAGGCTGTTGCCGAAACAGTTGAACTCTTGTGCGGGATGATTTACCACGGCATTGCAGTATGGTTAGGGATGAAGCCTTACAAACTGCTTGTGATCAGGTCGATCACCTGTGGTTAGAATGATATGACCACTTTTTGAAATATGAATTGAGATTTATAGTTGAGCTAGTTTCTAGCCTAAGTTTTTTACGATTTATGATAATAGAATGAATTATGTTTTGGACTAGGATTTTAGATGAGAATTCCGTACTGAATTGCATAAAAGAATTTACTAATGAGTATGAGGTTTTAAAAGAAAAGGAAAGAAAATTTTGAAATGGCATTTTATATTGATTTTACCGAATTATGTGAGTTGGCTTTTCGGTATTCACGATTTTCTTGAGGTTTTGTAATTGTATATGGTTTTGCTGGTTTTTGCTATTTTTGAGGCATGTACTGGGAGACATTGACGTCACTCACGCATGGCTTTTATTTATCTTATCTCAAGTGCTTAAGCGGAGGTGCAGTCTTGTCTTGGTGTATTGTTTCAGAGTCAATTTAGCCGTACACTGGTCTGGGTATTTGGTTTTTGTTATTTATTTAATTCTACTAATTTAGAATTAATTAATTGCTTTATGTAGTATCTGTATTGTTGTGTAGCACATGAACGTTACACACACACTTTGGCATTCTGTTGTTTCAACAGTGATACTAAAAATTTTCTACTATTTCTTTGATTTCTTCAATATTTTCTTCCTTATGATGTAACATTGAAATATTGTTTTAACACTAAAATTTGATTATCGTTTATTTTTATGCATTTTATAATAAAAATTTAACATTGAAATTTGATCATCTTTCATTTTTATGCATTTATGATTTTATAATAAAAATGTAACACTGAAATCTTGTTTTAACACTAAAATTTGATTATCCTTCTTTCTTAAGCATTTTATGATTTTTTAATAGAAATGTAACTAAAATCTTGGTTCTTTTTCAATACTGAAATAAAAAATCAGACATTGAAAATTTATTTGTAATAAAGTGCATTTTTTTTATTTTCTTTGTATCAAATTGCATTTCTATTTGTAATAAATTGCATTTCAATTTTAATTTTGTAGTAGTGTTAAAATGGAATGGAAAAAAATTGGAAAGAAATTTTAAAGGGAAGCAAGGGAGATGAAAGCTAAGTCACATATTAATTTATTGATGCAGAGGTAATAATTTTAAAATTCTATTTACCTCAAATGAATTGTTCTTAGTTATTATTTGTTTTTCTGATATTTTGAGAATTGATTGTATCGGACAGCATCAACATTTTCTTTGCCCTTCCTTACGATACAATTTTCTTTCTTTAATTTCGCAATTTCCAACTTTGCTTTTTTCAATTCCTCAGACAATTCAAACTTTCGTGAAGTAGCATCTGTTGCATTGAAGCAAGATCTGTTGCAGTCTAATCCTGTGTCTACCTCTAAAAGGAAAAAAATAAACACTAAATTAACATGCAACACTGAAATCTACAAACATGATACAGAAGTTTTATAAAAAAAGAATACACAACTATAAATTTGAGAAGAAGCAAACCTTGATTGGATTTTTTTTTAAGTCTTTGGATTGCCCATAGTCTTGCTAGCAAGTCCATTGATGAGCAATTTACTTGTGTTCTCATAACACCATATCTATAAAATAAACTTGCTAATTTTACAATCATACAAATAATTTTAAAAAGGAAAATTTACACTTACACATAAAGCAGTAAAACATTCAACAATGTATGCAGTTTTTCTGTTCATCCTCTCTCTTTCCTTTACTATGTTGTAACATGTCTTTATGTTCTTGAAGAACATCTTATAAGCAAATGATGCTCAATCATACTTGCTTATTTTATCCAGATTTTCCTTATAAGCAAATGATCCTATTGGGATTGCACAATTTGAATCTGGAACAATGTAAGCAGTCATGATAAACAACAACTAAAGCTTGACCATGATGTTTGGACTGTATTTGTTCCTATCATTCATGACCTCAAACATTAGATTTATTTCCCATTTTACAATACTGTCCTTTGATGGGAAGAGTTTTTCAGTTTCAAGGGTGTCTTCCATGATATTTTGTATATCTATTCTCTCAGCCCCAGTTGGAATTATGAGGGTTTCAACAAATACTTCTTTTGTGAAATTCATCTTCTTTCCATTTAGTAAGAATTAATTCCCACTAAGGTAGTTCCCAATCATTGTGTCTATCACATAAGCATTCACTCTAGACCTTAGCAAATCAAAAAAATGACTAAAGGTGTATTCTAAATCACCTTTAACTCAGATTCTATGAATACGACTTTTTTCATAAGCTTGTGGTAAGATGAAGGGACACAACGCTGTTGGATTATTGTTTTTGCTGTAATTTGAAATATTAAAATAAAAGAGAAATCAAGAACTACAATACTAAAATAAAAACTACAATAAGAAACATACAATCAAAAAGTTGAATCAAAAACTAAAATAATTAACTATAATACTCATAGTAGAAACTTAAAATCATAATCTTCCTTCATTTTCAACTTACTTTTCATGTTAGAATCTTCTTCCTCATCAATGCTTTCTATTCCAAACATTTAAACAATTAACTATAATATTTATTTGAATACTAAGTTTAATTAAAAGCAAAACTACCTTCTTCTTCTTCTTCATACTTCTTTTCATCTTTCTTTTTTTTTGTGGTTCCTTGTCACTTATTTTCATTATTTGTTTGTGTGTTAACAATTTCTTTCTTTTCATTGGCCTCATAGAAGAAATGGAGGCTTGGCCTCATAGAAGAAGTAGAGGCTTCATCACCAACTTGTTTAATTTTAGTCGCTATTGTCTCTTTGTTTTGCAATCCAGATTCTGTGGACCTCATTGCCTTTTGGCTTCTTGTGTTTTACAAGGGCTACTAGGGATATATTCTTGTGTAAGATTAGATAGAAATACAGAAATTGTGTTTCCAAGATTGTTTAGAATTTACATGTCTTCACAACACCATACAAGTCATGTGCATCATTTAGCAAGATGAATAATCAAGTAGTCTACTTCTCAAATAATGCATCATTGATGTTAAAAGTAAAACATTTTTTTATGGCAAGATTTTGCATACTCCCTTTTAAATTTAAATCATTATCTCTAACTAAAGTTTCTGTTATGGCAATATCGATACATGAAACACTTCAAATAGTATCATAGCACATCTCTATTTGTAGGAATATATGTATGCTAATTATTTTTGTCATGTAACACTTCTCTTGATGCTAAGTAACTTTTCTCTTTTAATTTTGATAGAGGAATTAATGAAGAAATTGGAGCCTTGCAATTCCTCAATGGCTCATTAAGGAATTGCAAAATTCTTTAAAATTCAGTGTTATAATTTACCTTTCTGGTGAAAGATCTTACGGTGGATACTGTGCTAAACTATTGATGAATTTCATTTGAAGTAAATAGAATTTTAAAATTATTACACCTCTACATCAATGAATTAATATGTGACTGAGCTTTCATCTCCCTCTCTTTGAAATTTCTTTCCATTTTTTGCCATTCCATTTTAACATTACAAAAAAAATTAAAATATAAATGCACTTTATTACAAATAGAAATGCAATTTAATACAAAGAAAATAGAAAAAAATGCACTTTATTACAAATTATTTTTCAATGCCTGCTTTTTTATTTCAGTATTGAAAAAGAACAACATTTTATTGTTACATTTTTATTAAAAAATCATAAAATGCATAAAAATGAAAGATAATCAAATTTCAATGTTAAAATAGAAATGATGATCAAATTTCAGTGTTACATTTTTATTATAAAATCACAAAATACATAAAAATGGAAGAAAATCAAATTTAGTGTTAAAATACAATTGATGATCAAATTTTATTGTTTAAACAAGATTTCAGTGTTACATTTTTATTATAAAATCATAAAATGGATAAAAATGAAAGATAATCAAATTTCAGTGTTCTAATAGAAATGATGATCAAATTTCAGCGTTAAAACAAGATTTCAATATTACATTTTTATTATAAAATCATAAAATGCATAAAAATGAAAGTTAATCAAATTTCAGTGTTAAAACAATATTTCAATGTTACATCATAGGGAAGAAAATTTTGAAGAAACTGAAGAAATAGTAGAAAATTTTTAGTATCACCGTCAGAATGATAGAGCATCAAAAGTGTGATAAAATGCTAGAGGCAGTTCGATAGTGATTGTCGAAGGCTTTTTGACATGGAAATCACAATAGGAGTGAGAGAACATCGGAAAATGCGAGAGAAAGGCAAAGGTTGTTCAACAGTGAACGTTGAAGGCCCTT
>JAMKQA010015367.1:0-12664 GCA_024699735.1 Posidonia australis
AAATTCGGGGGGAGAGTCGCCTCTGGGAAATAACAGAGGTCCCAGAATTGGTAGGACTAGCGGTCCCCACCTTGCACTTGCCGGAGAGTGCGTTCCAGGTCGTTTACTCTCGCAAGGAGAGCATCTGGAGCTACTGCAGCTGTGGACTGTGTAGTAGAGGCGGGTGCCGCGTACACTGTATGGGTCGCCCCGAAGGGCTCCTTCGGATCCACCATTCCGCGGTTTGGTGCTACAGCAGGATGGCCAGTGTACCCGTGCATGGGTGCAGTGTGCTGTGGGATAAAAGATGAGGCCTATGTGTGATAAAAGGGTGAAGGAAAAGTAGGGGGCGGTGCAACTAGTGGTGCAGAATGTGGGAGCAGGAGTTGTTGGACCGGGATGGTATCAACACTCACAGATGGTAATGCTCCCGCTGGCCTAGGGGGCTGGCCACCAGATAGGAGGGATGCATGCTGAGGTGGGTGTTGTGCTGGTGTAACAGAGGGTAATGTCGATACCCTTATTACCGGAGAGACAAGGGATGGCGACGGCTGTGGTGGTAGTGCAGCAGGTGCAAACTGTGGTCCTAAGGCCGGTTGCGCAGGCAACTCGGTAGCCGGGAAAGACAAAGCTGAGAAGGGCTGGAGTGCCAGTGCTAATCCCTGCAACTGCTGGGCAAGGGCCGACATCTGTTGCAGCTGCGCGGTCGCGGGATCGTCGCCGATGGCTCCGACGGAAGGAGGCAAGACAGGGGAAGAAGCAAAAGGCTGAGATACCAGTTGTCCAAACTGGGGGGTAGCTACTACTGAAACAACCGCAGTAGGAAGAGGGCTAGTAAACACATAGCCCTGGGGAGAAACAGGCTCGACTGCTGTGGCCCCGACAGTAGGAGAAGACCAGGCAGGTGATCCCGATGGCGGGGTTGCCACGGGAACACAGAAATGAGGTGGTGGAGGTCCTCCAGAATCTAAGGCAAAAGTGGAGGCAGCAGAAATGACAGGAATAGACACATAGGAAGAGTGTCCCGAGACAGGGACCTCCTCCTGGACAGCAGGGGAAAGGGACTCGCCAGCATGCTAGGCCATCGCGGATCACGAGCGAGTGAGGATTGGACTGCAGCTTGGAAGAACAGGACGAACCCTAGGACGAGCTATCGTCGGAAGTGACGAATAACTCGGGAAATGCGAAGGGTCGCAAACAAAGTCAGTGAAAGGAAAGATCTTGAGCTCAGGCTGAGGAAACTCATAGATCAGAACTCCTATGCACAAAAACAAACAAATCAGCAAGATGCAATGATTATGGTGGTATGCAATGCGAATGCATGCCTCTAGTATGCACTCTCTCACCAACTAGGGATGTCCTATCAAGCTGTCTACTCCGAGTTCACACACTAGGGTGAATAGGTCTCCGACTCAAGGTTAGAAATAATAAGGTCCCCGTTCTAAATCCCAGCCAAAGCATAGGCAGTGAACGAGTGGTGCTTTCGGAGCCTTGACCTCTGCCAAAGCAGTAGGCTGTGCTGCTTTACTAACACCGACACGACCATAGTTAAGGGGGAACAAGCCCAATTTTTCATCCTACACCAAAGCCATTAGAATGAACCACCGGAACATGTCCTTCGTAGACTGTATAGGTAAGCCTAGAGAGGAGAAGATGCATGTCCTATATGATGTATGCAAAGTATGCTTTAAGTTTTTTACTTGCAAGCTTATTAGACCATGGGGAAAGATTTGCAATTTGTCCCTAGTTTGCCTTAAGATTGGATTTTGGTTGTTATGTTTTCATTAACCAAAAGGGAAAGCAAGCAAGTCACCAATCTCCTAGGCATGGCATAGACAAGAAGGGAAATAAGCATACAAGTAGCCATGAATAAATAAATGAAAGCATGTGCGACAATATGTGCAAAAGGCATGGCAAATGTGTGAAAGGAAAGAACAATATAGCAAAGGCAATGCATGCGAAAAGACACCACTTAAAAAGAGCATGGCATGGAAAAACAAAGCAAGCAAGGAGAAAGCCGAAGCAAAAGAGAAACCAAAAACAAAGCCGGGATCTAGTTATCCCCAGCGGAGTCGCCAGTAATTGTAACCATGCCGTCGAGTGGTGGCAACAAATAATATGTGTGTGCCAAAATCGACAAAGCCACGGCAAAAAATAAAATAATGCAAAAATGTAGGAGTCGCCACCTAGTCTATTCAAATGGAAGACGAGGAAAACCATATAAAACATGAAAAATCATGTAGAACAAATAAAAAAGGGTCTGCGTAAACCAGAAATGCAGGTAAGGATCCCTATTACGTACGAGGAAGGTGTTAGGCACCCTCGTACGCCCGATAAATTGGTCCTCTATTGGTTTCGCTTTTGCTTATGGAATGTCGGCTTTGCAGCCTTTTGCTGTACGCCCGAGGGCGATATGCCATGCCATGCTAATGTGTGCGTGTCTAGAATACGGGTGCATGATATGTAGGGGGTGTGTCCTAATGCTCAGAAATATCGCTCGTCTGCCGGGTCAAGTGTTGGTGCAATAATATTGCATAATAAGATCAAAGATCTAATATCTGGAGCGAGTTTTCATCCTTGCTTTCTATATGCGTAAATGCAATTTAAAATGCATGAAAACTGCTAAAAACAAAGATGTGCCTTCCTAATGCATCAAGGAAGAAAACCAAAAGAAAATCAAGAAGCAAATCGGGACGAGGAAGCAAGCAAAAACATGTGAAAACCTGCTGTGTGCTACTAAAAACCGGCCACTACGCCTGTTTGGTGCGCCAGACTGGTGCGTCAGTCTGGTGTGCCACCTATGTGCATCTAGGTGGGCCAGGAAGATGTACTGAGGGAAAACAGAAAGCCACACAACTAGAACATCAGAGGATGCACTCTGGAAAAGTACGTAGTAGAATCATTCTGTAAAACTTAAAAAAAAAACCAATGCATTACAAGCACGAGAGATGCAAATGCAATGACCTTGAGCTCAAGGGCTGGTAGCCTCACACAAGGTCTCACCTATTTGAACTAGATGGAGAATGCACGATTCAGCCAGGCCACTGGATCATGGGGCAATGCACACAGTTCTCCACAAAGGAGTAAGGTGCAATCGACCTACCAGATTCAGCCTGGAACTGAATAACAAAATAGAGAAAACAGTCGAAGAGCAATCTGATCAAAACTAAAAAGCATGCAGGTGATATCTTGGCTCATCAGAGAATCAGTTATAAAAGGAACCAACTCAAAACTCTGCGATAAAGCCATGCAAGCAATGATGCAATGCGAGTGCTCTGTTCTCTGACCAGTCTGGCGCTCCTGCTGGGTACGCCAGAGTGGTGCGCTGGACAGGTGCGTCTGAGATGTGTGCCCCAAGGAGTCTGGATTAGACTGCAATCTGATCCAAAATCCACCCCAGCAGAGACATAGGGTGATTCATGCTAATGCAGACGGGTTCATGCCATTATTAAGTACTAAAAATATGATGTGGATGCATAGGATCAAGGATCATCATGTAAATCATGCATTCGAAACCAAAACAAGTTGATTTGTTCATGTATGAAAACATGCAAAACGCCTAGGAATAAACGTGATCTGGATAATGCCAATCAGAACATATGTAAATGCTGATCATAAGCATATTTCTATGTGCAATAACATATAAATGCATGGCAAGATGCTATGTGCAAGAAAATGATGAAAGAAGATAACTCATGTGGATTTTACACTAGAAACAAATGTATAGATTAGCATGGAGGTTATTTTGCATAGAGAGCTAGCGTGTTTATCATAAGACTTTACAAAAAAAAACATGGAATAAATCGGTCCATATGCATGATTTTCGAGCATGTTTTATCATGTTTCTGAAGTGAGATTCAAAAGGGAAAGAGGAGGTAGCAAGCCTACCTCTCAAGATGATCCTTCTTGATATATCGGAAACAAAAAGATCCTTGTTGCTTTGGAAGAACCAAGGAGGCTTTAGGACGCAAAGAAGTGCTCCAGAGAACGAAAATAAGCTGCTGGACAGGAGGAGAAACTCGTGCAGGAAGCTGGCTCAGAACAGAAAATGGCTGAATTCAGGATTTCCAACCTCTCCCTATGTTTGCCTATGGGTGTCCTTATATAGGATTTTCTCATGGGTAACTCTTGGGAATGGGGAGAGCCTCGTAGACGAAAAGCCTGGAAGATTCCATGGCATATTCGTTGCTAGAGGTAATAGCCATGGGAGGTGGAAAGCAAGTAGCCCGCAGCCTGCGAAGTGGCTGTGCGCCAGCTTGGTGCTCCAGCTATGTGCGCCACCTATGTGCGCCACCTATGTGTGCCAGGTAGGGGTGCTAGCTAGGTGTTCCAGGTAAGTGTGCTAGCTAAGTGTGCCAGGTAAGTGTGCTAGCTAAGTACTCTCCCCTACTGTTCTGGTTTTCTAATTGAGCTACGGGCTTGCTACGGGTTTGGGGTTGGTTCAAGGATCAGTCACATCCAAAACAACATCTAGAGTCTTGTCAATGAGTCACCTCAAAATCGGGGTGTCTACACCTTGCATTCTAGAGCATCCCTAGTCCTTTCAAAGCAACAAGGATCGTATTATCTTGGGTTTTCTAAGAAGGAACACCTTGGACAAGGTAAGTTCCTCTCCTTTCTTTTACTCGTAGTTCTTGCACTGGATAAAACATGCCATGGACTTCATAGATAATCTGTTTTCTTGCTGTTTACATGAAAATTTCATGATGTGATGGTTGCTCCATGTATAGGATATTCTATGTGTAAAATCTATTTAAAAAAATCTGCATTATAACATTTCTGTAAATTTGCATTTCATCTCTGTTTCTTTTACACAGAGAACCATGATTCATGCAATCATATGCTAGGAGGTTAACAGTCATTATACCTTCTTTGTGTTCACCATTTGCATAATATTATTAATCTCGTTCACTCATGCATATTCTTAAGAATCCTATGCAAGTATACAACCATTAACCCATGATTTGGCATGATTTGATACTAAATGATAAAAGACTTTCATTTGATTGTGTCTCAACATGTTTCAGATTTTTATCATCTGCATAACTGATCAGATTAAAGAAAAATCACTGATCTCTGAAATCTAGACCAGATTCTGAACCAAACTGTATCTAGACCAGATTCTGAACCAAACTGTATCTAGACCAGATTCTGAACCAGACAGCAGTCTGATTCAGGTTTTATGGAGAGCACCATTCTAGCACACCAAACTGGAGCACCAGAGTGGCGCACTTAACCAAAGCACCACTCTGGCGCACCATTCTGGTGCACCAATCCGGTCAGAGAGCAAGTTACCATGTTTGCATCATCATCTGCATGGTTTCCCAGATGATTTTGACTCTGATTTTCCTGGTGTTGATTCTCTGATATTACATGTCTTTGCATGCATGATTTCAACCCAAGATGGCACTGTTTTCAAGACTTTTGCACTTTGCATATTTAGCTCATCGCTGAAATCTGGTAGGCTGATTGCCCCATGGACTCCTATACGGAGATTCTTGTGCATCAACCCATGATCCAGACAGCATGGTTGATTCTTGTTGCTTTTATTTGACATGAAAAAGGGTGTGATCTTGTGTGAGGCTTGCAGCCCTTGAGCACAAGATCCATGTTATCTTTTTATGTTTGGATTTTCCTAGATGTTTAAATTGCATTTCTTGAGTTTACAAGGACTTTGCATTGCATAACATTTTGGAACCCATTATATTACATGACATTGCACTGCATGGATTTCTGGTGTTTTCCTCGGCATATCTTCCTAGCCCCACTAGAGCACCTAGGTGGCGCACCAGACTGGAGCACTAGTCTGGCGCACCAAACAGGCACATTAGCCTGTTTTTCAGTAGCACACAGCAGCTTTTTGCATGATTTTTAGCATGTTTTCCCATTTTGATTTGCTTCTGGTTTTCTTTGGTTTTCTTCCTTGATATATCAGGAAGAACCAATTCTGTTTTTAGCCCTTTCCATGCAGGGTTTACCATATTTTGCATATAGTAAAGCGAGGATGAAAATCACTCGAACTTGTTAGATCTTTGATCTTATTTATGCAATATCCTTGCATCAATGCTTGACCCACGATATGAGTGATCCTTCTGAGCATTAGGACACACCCCACATTCCATGCACCGCTATTTAGCATAAGACATCACTCACTTAGCATGGCTTTGCATATCGCCCTCATGCGTACAGAAAAGGCTGAAAAGCCAACATTCCATATAAGTAAATGAGAAACACATAGAAAGACCGATTTTCGGGCGCACGAAGGTGCCTAATACATTCCTCGTGCGTAACAAGGATTCTTGCCCATTTCTGGTTTATGAAGGCCTTTTCCATTGGCTTTATTGCATGATTTGAATGTTTTAAGTGGTTTTTCTCGTCTTCCGTTTTTTAATAGACTAGGTGGTGACTCCTGCACTTTATTTTTATTTTTGCCGTGACTTTGCCGATCCTCGCGCAATTGGCCTTTCGCGCCAAGTCCGAGGTTGTCGCCGGCATGGTTACAGGAACTGGCGACTCCGCTGGGGATAACCAAATCTCGGCTTTTGTTTTAGGTTTATCGTTTGCTTTGGCTTTCCTCCTAGCTTGCCTATTTCCATGCTTTGCATTGGTTGTCCCTTTTATAAGTGGTGTCTTTCTTGCATGTATGCCTTTGTATAATGGGTGTTATCCTTTTACACATTTGCTATGTCATCACTGTTGCACATGCTTCAGTTTGTTAATTCATGGCTAATTTGCATGTTTATTTCCCTTCTTGTACATGCCATGTTTAGGAGATTAGAGACATGTCTGCTCTCCCTTTTTGGTTAATGAAAATATAAAAACCAAAATCACTAAAACATAAGGCAAACTAGTGACAAATTGCAAATTTTCCCCCACGGTTTAATAAACTTGCAAGTAAAAAACTTAAAGCATGCTTTGCATTCATTATACAGGGCATGCATTTTCTCCTCTCTTGAGTCCGCCTATACAGTTTGCGAAGGACATTTCTCGGTGTCTCATCCTATGGCTTTGGCGTGGGATGAAATATCGGGTTTGTCCCTCCTTGTCCGAGGTCATGTCAGTGTTAGTAGAGGGTACAACCTACTACTTTGGCAGAGGACGAGGCCCCGAACGCACCACCCATTCACTACCTAAGCTTTGGCTGGGATTTAGAACGGGGACCTTAATCTTTCTAACCTTGAGTCGGAGACCCATTCACCCCTGTGTGAACCTGGAGTAGACGGCTTGGTAGGACACCTCTAGGTTGCGAGGGAGCACATACTAGAGGCATTCATGCATTTTTCATCTCATACCACCATAAACATTGCATCTTTTCTAACTTGTTTGTTTATGCGCATAGAATTCTTGTTAGCGTGCGAGTTTCCTTAGCCTGAGCTCGAGACATTTCCTTTCGCTGACTCCTTTGCGACCCCGATTTTCAACCACATCTCCCGAGTTATCCGTCACTTCCGACAATAGCTCGTCCTTGGATCCGTCCTCTCAGCCGCAGTCCAATCCGTACCTGCTCGCGCTCTGCTATGGCCCAGCATACCAGCGAGCCCCTTTCTCCTACTATTCAGGAGGAGGTCCTCATTTCGGTGTACCCTTCCTTTGTGTTTGTTCCAGTTATCTCTGCTGCCTCCACTTTCGCCCTAGCTTCCGGAGGACCTTCGCCACCCCAGTTTCGTGTCCCTATGGCTACCCCACCTTTGGGACCACCTGCTTGGTCGTCTACTGCTGTTGGGGCCACAGCAGTTGAGTCTGTTTCTCCTCAGGGCTATGTGTTTATTAGCCCTCCTCCAACTACTACTGTCTCAGAAGTAGCCACCCCCTAGTTTGGACAACTGGGATCTCAGCTTCCTAACTCCTCATCCCTTATTCTGCCTCCATCCTTTGGAGCCACTAGTGACGATCCCGTCATCGTGCAACTGCAACAAATGTCGGCCCTCGCCCAGTAGTTGCAGGGATTGGCACTGGCACTCCAGCCTTTCTCAGCCCTGACCTTTCCGACTCTCGAGTTGCCTATGCAACTGGCCCTAGGACCACAGTTTGCACCCACTACACTACCCTCACAGCCGTTGCCGTCCTTTGTCTCTCCAGCGATAGGGGTGTCGACATTACCATTTGTTACACCTACACAACACCCATCACAGCATGCATCCCTCCTCTCTAGTGGCTAGCCTCCTAGGCTAGCGGGAGCACAGCCCTCCGTGAGCATTGTACTAGAGACCATTCCGGTCTAACAGCTCTTGCTCCTACACTCTGCACCACTTGTTGCACCACCCCCCAGCATTATCCTCACCCTTGTATCAGACATAAGCTTTATCCTTTATCCACAGCACACAGCGCCCATGCACGGGTACACTAGCCATCCTACTGTAGCTACAGACCGTGGAATGGTGGATCCGGAGGAGCCCTTAGGGGCGACCCATACAATGTACGCGGCACTCACCTCTATTGCACAATCCACAGCTGCAGTAGCTCCGGATGCTCTCCTCGCGAGAGTAAATGATCTGGAGCGCATTCTCCAACAAGTGCAAGGCGGGGACTGCCGGTCCTACCAATTCCGGGACCTCTGTTATTTTCCAGAGGTGACTCTCCCCCCGAATTTGCAAATCCCGGAATTCGATAAATATAATGGTAAGGGCTGCCCGATTTCCCATCTTAGAGCCTATTGCTGAGTCCTCGCCCAGCTCCAAGCTGACGAAAGGTTGTTGATCCGCCAGTTCCAGAAGAGTCTCACGGGGCCCGCGTTGAAGTGGTTCACTTCCCTCAACATGGCCACCATCAAGACTTGGGACAACCTTACGCAGGCGTTCCTGGAACAATATTCCTTTAATCTCGACATAGTCCCCAAGCGAGAGGATTTGGTCGCTATCAAGCAGAGGCCCCAAGAAACATTTGGGGAGTATGTTGGACGATGGTGCTCTTTGGCTTCACAAGTCAAAGATAGACCCTCCGACGAAGAGTCTATCGAGATTATAATCCAAGGAGCACAGCCAACAGTCGGGGCTCTGCTTAGCATTCAGCAAGTCACCACTTTTTTGGCACTGCTCCGGGCAGGTGCCCGTGTTGAGAGTTCACTGCACGGCGGTAGTTTTCCAGCACTCTCTGCATTTGCCAAGCAAGCCACTTCCTCACATAGTGGCGCCAACAACAGCAACAACAACAACAACAATAATGCCAATCCAGCTAGGAGGCGGGATCCCTCCAAGGATGCAGTTTCTTACATTTGATCCCCTACTGCACCGGCGAATGTCCATCCGCCCCCTCAGCATCAATTAGTTTATGCACCCATGCCCACACATGAAGCACCTCATGCACCACACATCACTCCCACTGCCACTCCAGTTTATTCCCCCCCTCAGGTGGTGATGCGCCCGCCATTGGCACATCCGCAGCCAAGGCGGCAACGCCGTGACAAGCGGCACTATACCCCTTTAGTGGAACCGCTGAGCATGGTATTCCCTAAAGTCGCATCCCTCCTGAGGCTGCCAGAGGTGCACCCGCCACCAAGTCTGCCTCCTGCCTGGTATAACATGAATGCGTTCTGCAATTTCCATCGCGTCGTAGGTCACTCGATGGATAATTGCCTGACACTAAGGAACGCAATCCAGGACTTGATTGACCAGAAGGTCATTGTGATTAACACACAGGCGGCAGGCCCCGCGCCCACATCAGCAGCCGCACAAGCACCACCTCACAACCCAACATAGTTAGCCAGCCATTACCTCAGCATTCAGGCCTAGGAGCAGTAGGCCCCTCGGGAGTCAATTCCATTTTTTGTTGTTGATTCTATCTGATCTTTTATTTGTTTTACCAATCTTATTGTATTCTCCCCTTTCCCATGTCAGTTGTGTTCGGGGAGTCATTAGTTTGATTCGTCCTCCCATTGAGGCGGTCTCATTGTTCGGCTTCAAGCCCCATCCGCTTCAAGCCTGAAACTATAATGTTTTGTACCGTGTCAAATAGTTTGAGCCAGTCAATTCCATTCCTGCCATTTGGCCGTTCATAGTGATCCCTATCTGATGGTCGAAAACTTGTGTCACAACTGGAGATACGAGAAAGGAATCCCTTGGGCGATACGGCTATGGAACCGGCAAACCGGTCAAAGTGGAAGAACAAAGAGAGCACGACGAATTGGGATACGAGCGTCAGAACCAGCGGAAGAGAACCCCTATGCTCAGGTAAGTCCCCAAAAATGATTATTTCCTGTGATTTAACTCACTTTACCAGTGCAGGCATATTGAATCCAAGTCATAGTTTGTTCACAGCCTCAATACCTCCCGTAGTCACCAACAGTTTTCAGAAGAATTTTTTTTCTAGAATAATCATTCAGAGTCAGAGCAGACCTGTAAGCAGTTACAGAATTGTACAATGCTGTCAAAGTCAGAACAGTTGGCAGCGCATCTTGCAACGGCAGCACAAGATCTTGCTAAGAAGGTAGACTTAGAGAGCCTGACAAATGACACAATTGGAGATTTGGGCATTTTTATTCCAAGAACAATTGGAGGTGCTCGCAGAGGACTTAGCAGAGCACGACAACATCAGGGAGGGGAAAATAGCTGTTTCACCATCACAGCCTGAATCACCAGGACTAAGCTTCAATCATGGTCCTTCAATCAGGAAGAGAGTGTGCTAAACCAATGGTCGTCGCCCGTCAGCATCTCTTAACTGAAAGCACTACTAGTGATCGTTGGCCACTCCCGAGCCTTGCAAAGCATTTCATTATAGGCCATGCATCTTTATGTTACTGCATCTGGACATCACAAATTGCATCATATGCATTGTACTTTCCTTTTGTTTGCATTGTAATTATAATATGAAACATTGGCATAACCATTAACCGATGAGGAAATCGGGAAGCCAGCCTACTTAGGAAGAGTTTCGATCCTCCTCACGTGTTGCTACCTGTGTGACTTAGGGGGTGAGGGAGCCAGTATTTGTGGGAAAGTGGGCGAAATGTATAAATTCCTAAGGGTCTTATACCTCCAGAGGGAGAAAAAATGATAGGTTGTGAATGAGTGTGAGCCAATAAAAACATAGACTTCAGAGCAGAAAAGAAATCAGAAGATAGAAGTTGGCTCCAATGAGAGAGGCATGCAAGACGACTCTATCCCTGTCACATAACTTGGAGAGGAGTCGAAGCATACACCTAAAAAACCCACATTTATAAAGGGACTAGCCACCCCTTTGCATCAAAAAGTAAGAGAGCAGCCATCCCCCAGCCTAGGTGTTTATTACCTCCAAATAGGGATAGGGTTGGTTAGCATGCCTTTGAGGGAGTAAAAGAAAATGAATTATTGAGAAAACTAGGTGTAGGGCCCTAGGAGTTTGGCATGGAGCCCATTTTATCCCTAAAGCCCATTGGTTGAGTGAGAGCCACCATAAACCCAGGAATCTAGGTTGCACCAAGTGAGTCGAGAACACAATCTAGTTCCTTGTAGCAGGCAATGAAGGCTTCCTTAGTGCTGAGGGCGCATCATTTATAAACCATGCATAAATCTCACTTCCATCTTATAGGTCTTGCATAAATCATTTGGCATTCAGCATTTTCGATTACACCACATTTGCATTTTGCATCGCTTTGCAAGGCATTCGCTCACGGTCATCCAGAGGCATGCCAGCTGCCTTTTGAGTTGGAATTTTGGCAAAAAAGGGATCTTCAGCCAGGTGTATGTTAACTGCTCTTTGGTTGGGAATAGGTCTTTGACTAGGGGCATGCCAGCTGCCTTTCTAAGTCAAGAAGATCGTAGGGACAGTACTACTTTTGGGAGCATGCAGATGAGGCTTCTCGCAAGCACTTCAAGATAAGCTTGTCAGTTTACAAAAGCATAGCCGTCATGGCACATGAAACAGGTTGGTGGCATGCATAGCAATAGCCTGTAGGTCCGACGGACTTCTTCCAAGGCGAGAGTAAACTTTGTTCGCCTTAAGCGAAAGGCATGGAAAGTGGATTTCCAGAAGCTAGCCACAGCGTATAACAAGTACGCCAGTTCACTTCAACCATGGCAATATTCAATAATGAAGAGGACATGCCCCAAACCCGTAGTTGCTCACGGTCCTCAGCAATTAGTGCACCAATTAATGTTTGTAGGACATCAGAGCAGTGTTTTGGTGTCACCATGGTTAGATACCCTAGCAGATATGATAGCTATCCCGTGGACCCCGTCATGTACAAGCGGTGCAAGTGTCTTAATTTCCAAGGTCTAAAGTGCAGAATGGCTGCAAGAATTGCATTGTTGTCCTCTGCACTCTGTAGTCTACAAAAGACAAAAGGCAAAATGCCAAGAAAAGCAAGTGCACAAGTCTTCAAGAATTCACCGGATGGGTGACTTGCAGAAAACCCCATTATACCATGAGGTGTGCAGAATAACCCACAAAGGGTGCGGCAAATCATATGGGAGCAGAAGCTTGTGAGCGCCTAGTAGAATATCAAATATCATAGCACAGCAGCAATACAACAACCAGATATGCCTAGTGTAACCATGCCGGCGAAGAGATTCTACAAAAGAATGCGAAATCGGTCGGCAAAATCACGTCGAAAAAAGCAAAAGCAAAAGGAGTCGCCACCTAGTCTATTATGGAAGACAAGGAAAACCATATACATGAAGAATCATGCAAAAAACAACAAAGACAAGTCTACGAAATAACCAGAATGCGGGTAAGGATCCTTGTTACGCACGAGGAAGGTGTTAGGCACCCT
>JAMKQA010015370.1:0-12292 GCA_024699735.1 Posidonia australis
CTGCATGAGCAATCTTTTCCTTATTATATTCTTGGTATGATCATCATTTACATGTTTTATTGGGTTTACTCGTTCCATGTTTGTATCCTTTGCATTTTTGCATGTGTTCTTGCCATGAACCCATTTAGTCATCTTGTTTTAATGATAATAAGATAGCTTTGATCAGATGCATCCTATCATGCTTTTAACTCTTAACACTCGTATGAATCAACCTGCATTAGCATAAATCACCCATCGTTATTCTAGGTCAGGTTTTGGATCAGATTGCAGTCAGATACAGATTTTTTGGGGAGCACCTCTATGACGCACCAGAGTGGCGCACCTCTCCATTGCACCACTCTGGTGCCCCATTCAGGAGTACCAGACTGGTTAGAGAGTAAAACATTCACTTTTGCATATCTGCTTGCATGGCTTTCTGAATGATTTTGGACCTGTTTCTTTTACCACTTGCTCTTTTATGTTCCATGCTTTTGCATGCACGCTTTTGGTTTAAAGCAAGATCGTTTCCTAGTTATTCTCCCCCTTTGGATAATCAGTCCTTGATCAAAATCAACATGGTAGGCTGGTTGCACCTTACTCCAACATGGAGAACCTTATGCATCAGCCAATGATCCAGTGGCATGGTTGAATCATGCATCTTTCATTTAGCATGTGATCCTGTGTGAGGCTACCAACCCTTGAACACAAGGTCCACATGTCATTTGCATTTCTTTCACTTTTAAGGCATGTTTTCCAAGTTTTGCGAAGGATTTTACATGGCATGGTTTTCTGGAATGCATTCTCATGTGATGTGGCACTGCATGGATTTCAGTTTTCCCTCAGCGCATCTTTCTGGCCCACATAGGAGCACCTAGGTGGTGCACCAGACTAGAGCACCAGTTTGGTGCACCAAACAGGCGCATAAGCCTGTTTTCAGTAGCACACAACAGGTTTTTATACGGTTTTTATCATGCTTTCTTGACATGATTTGCTTCTGGATTTTGCCTGGTTTTCTTCTTTGATATATCAGGAAGGCACAACTCTGTTTTTTGCCATTTCCATACATGTTAGATTGCATTTGGCATATAGCAAAGCAAGGATGATAAATCGCTCAAAATACTTAGATCCTTGATCTTATTTATGCAGTACCTTTGCATTGATACTTGACCCGATATAAGAGCGATATTTCTGAACACTTGGACACATCCTACACATCATGCACCCTTATTTAACATAAGACACCAAGCATGGCATGGCACACCGTCCTCTGGTGTACAGCAAAGGCTAAAAAGCCGACATTTCATAAGCAAATGAGAAACCAATAGAAGAACGATTTATCGGGCGCACGAGGGTGCCTAATACCTTCCTCGTGCGTAACGGAGATCCTTACCCATTTTTCTGGTTTATGACCTGCTTTTCCATTGCATGATTTGCATGTTTTATATGGTTTTCCTCGTCTTCCATTTTAATAGACTAGGTGGCGACTCCTGCATTTGCATATTTATTTTTATTGTTTTTGTCGTGACTTTGCCGATCCCTCGTGTATTTTGGCCTTTTGTCCCAAAATCATTTGAGGCTGTCGCCGACATGGTTACAGGAACTGGCGACTCCGCTAGGGATAACCAGATCCCAGCTTTGTTTTTGGTTTCTCCTTTGCTTTGGCTTTTCTCCTTGCTTGCCTTTTCCTTACCTTGCATTGGTTATCCATTATAAGTGGTGTCTTCTTGCATGCATGCCTTTTTATAATGTTGTTTTCTTTTCTACACGTTTGCCATGTCACCACTATTGCACATAATGTGTACATACTTTTGTTTGATAATTCATGGCTAAGATGCATGTTTATTTCCCTTCCTGTACATGCCATGCCTAGGAGATTAGTGACATGTTTGCTCTTCCCTTTGGTTAATGAAAACTTAAAAACCAAAATCAATCATAGGGCAAACTAGTGACAAATAGCAAAACTTCCCCCACGGTTAATAAGCTTGCAAGTAAAAGACTCAAAGCATACATTGCATACATCATATCGGGCATGCATCTTCTCCTCTCCTAGGATTACCTATACAGTCTGTGGAGGACATCTTTCGGTGGCTCATCCTATGGCTTTGGCGTGGGATGAAAAATCGGGTTTGTCCCCCCTTGTCCGGGGTCGTGTCGGTGTAGTAGAGGGTACAACATACTGCTTTGGCAGAGGTTGAGGCCCCGAAAGCACCACCTGTTCATTGCCTAAGCTTTGGCTGGGATTTAGAACGGGGACCTTTTTTTTTCTAAACTCGAGTCGGAGACCCATTCACCCTTATTGTGAACCCAGAGTAGACAGCTTAATAGGACATCCTTAATTGGTGAGAGAGTGCATACTAGAAGCATGCATTTGCATCTCATACTACCATAAACATTGCATCTTTTCTAATTTGTTTGTTTTTGTGCATAGGATTTCTGATCTGTGAGTTTCCTTAGCCTGAGCTCAAGATCTTTCATTTCACTAACTCTATTTGCGATCGCGTCTCCCGAGTTATCCGTCACTGCCGACGATAGCTCGTCCTAGGATTCATCCTGTTCTTTCCAGCCGCAGTCCAATCCTTACTCACTTGCGATCCACGATGGCCCAGCATGCCAGTGAGTCTCTTTCCCCTGCTGTCCAGGAGGAAGTCCCTGCCTCAGGACAGTCTTCCTTAGTGTCTGTTCCAGTCATCTTTGCTGCCTCCACCTTTGCCTTAGCCTTTGGAGGACCTCCACCACCTCATTTCCGTGTCCCCGTGGCAACCACGCCTATTGGACCACCTGCCTGGTCTTCTCCTGCTATTAGGGCCACAACAGTTGAGTCTGTCTCTCCCCAAGGCTATGTGTTTACTAGCCCTCCTCCCACTGCGGTTGTTTCTGTAGTAGCCACCCCCCAGTTTGGACAACTGGGATCTCAACCTCTTGTTTCCTCCCCTGTCTTGCCTCCTTCTCTTGGAGCCACCAGTGACGATCCCATGACCGTGCAGTTGCTACAAATGTCGACCCTTGCCCAGCAGTTGCAGGGATTGGCACTGGCACTCCAACCCTTCTCAGCTTTGTCCTTCCCAGCTCCCGAGTTGCCTACGCAACCGGCTTTAGGACCACAGTTTGCACCCACTGTACTCCCTCCACAGCCGTCGCCATCCCTTGTCTTTTCGGCAATAGGGGTGTCGACATTACCTTATGTTACACTAGCACAGCACCCACCACAGCATGCATCCCTCCTATCTGGTGGCCAGCCCCCTAGGTTGGCGGGAGCTCAACCCTCCGTGAGCATTGTATCGGAGACCATCCTGGTCCAACTGCTCTTGCTCCCACACTCTGCACCACTCATTGCACCACCCCTGCATTATCTTCCCCTTTTTATCACACACAAGCCTCATCCTTTGTTTCCCAGCACACTGCACCCATGCACGGGTAAACTGGCCATCTAGCCGTAGCACCAGACGGTGGAATGGTGGATCCGGAGGAGCCCTGGGGGGTGACCCATACAGTGTACACAGCACCCGCCTCTACTGCACAGTCCACAGCTGCAGTAGCTCCAGATGCTCTCCTCGCGAGAGTAAACAATCTGGAACGCACTCTCCGGCAAGTGCAGGGTGGGGACCGCCAGTCCTACCAGTTCCGGGACATCTGTTATTTCCCAGAGGCGACTCTCCCCCTGAATTTTCATATTCCGGAATTTGAAAAATACAATGGTAGGGGCTGCCCAATTGCCCACCTCAAAGCCTATTGTGGAGACCTCGCTCAGCTCCAGGCTGACGAAAGGTTATTAATCCGCCTGTTACAGAAAAGTCTCACAAGGCCCGCGTTGAAGTGGTTCACTTCCCTCAACATGGCCACCATTAGGACTTGGGACGACCTTACACAGGCGTTCCTGGAGTAGTATTCCTTCAACCTTGACTTAGTCCCCAAGCGGGAGGACTTAGTCGCTCTCAGGCAGAGACCCCAAGAAACATTTGGGGAATATCTTGGACGTTGGCGCTCTTTGGCTTCACAAGTCAAAGATAGACCCTCCGACGAGGAGTCTATTGAGATAGTGATCCGGGGAGCACAGCCAGCGTGCATCACACATCACCCCCATTGCCACACCAGTATATCCTAACCCTCTGGCCAAGACGCGCCCACCGTTGGCACATCCACAACCGAAGCGACAACGTCGTGACAGGCGCCACTATACCCCTTTAGTGGAGCCTTTGAGCATGGTATTCCCTAAAGTCGCGTCCCTGCTGAGGCAGCCTGAGGTGCACCCTCTGCCTAATCCGCTGCCAGCCTAGTATAATGCCAATGCTTTCTGCAATTTTCATCGGGTGGCTGGCCATTCG
This sequence comes from Posidonia australis, assembly GCA_024699735.1. Taxonomy (NCBI): domain Eukaryota; kingdom Viridiplantae; phylum Streptophyta; class Magnoliopsida; order Alismatales; family Posidoniaceae; genus Posidonia; species Posidonia australis. Next base: position 4,302 of record JAMKQA010015370.1, read on the forward strand.
ACGGACAATTGTTTGACACTCAGGGACGCTGTCCAGGATTTGATTGACCAGAAGGTCATTGTGATTAATACCCAGGCAGCCACCCCAGCACACACCCCAGTAGCTGCTCCAGCACAGCCAGCACACCCCAACATAGTTAGTCAACCCATGCCACAACATCCTTCTCCGGGAGCGCCAGGTTCCTTGGGAGTCAATTTTCTTTCTTCTGCTTCTCTTTCTCTTGCTCCATCTGAGTTTGTCTCTTCCCCTATTCGTCCAACCGACTTGATTCATCATGAGTCGTCTCCTTTTCCCACCAGTTGTATCGTTCTTTCCTCGTTAACTCCGAGGAATCTATTTTTATGATCCGTCCTGTCGTCGAGTCGGAATACTCTAAGGTGTCGCCTATAGTGTATCCCCAGCCTCCAGCTCTAGTTTATTTATCTGCCTGGCCCCAATCTAGGCCAAGTCAGCCAGCACACCCTCAGGCCCACCGGTACCCTCATTAATACTCCCAACATCCTCAAGTTTACATTCCTACCCACGTATATCCTTCAACTACACCTGTACAATTAACAGCCCGTCCCCCGGTTGTTGTTACTCTGACTCATGACACGCATCGTGTCCCGTACAATTATGCCACAGGAATGTGTGCGGAAGTGACACGATCGGGCTGGGTGTACAAACCCCCAGCAGTTAGGCCTAACCCCTCAACCTTAACCCCTAACCAGTTACAAGCCCAGCCATCTAGGTCACCAGCACCTGTAGCAGTAGCCCCTGCCCAACTCCAAGCACATTCTCCTCAACCACCTATGCCTAGAGTAGCACCATCCAATCCTACCACTAGCAGCCAACCTTCAGCTGACATCACTATCCAGCTTAAGAAGGTTAAAGCTGATATTTCCATTTGGGACCTAATCCATACATCGGCTGAGCATAGAGAAGCTTTCCTTAGGGTTTTTCAAGTAGCCCGTGTATCCCAAACAATAGAGCCTGCAACCCTGGAAAACATGGTAGGAATGATCGCGACACCTCAGGTTATCTCCTTCTCTAGCCTAGAGTTACCTCCCTCTGGCACCAATCATAACACTCCCTTGTTCATCACTGCGCAATATCAAAGATTCTGCATCCCCCTCACACTGGTGGACAATGGTGCAGGCCTTAATGTCTGCCCCTTGCGCACAGCAAGTGCAATCGGATTCAAGTCTGAGGACATTACACCAGCTGTGAAAGGGATAACAGCTTTTGATAATACGCATCATGATGCGCTTGGAATCCTAATCATTCCCCTGACTATAGGCCTTGCTCGCTTCGATGTGGAGCTCTACGTTGTAGATATCGAACCCTCCTTCAATCTGTTGCTTGGACGCCCTTGGCTTCACAAGCATCAAATCATTCCTTCAACCCTCCATCGTATGATCAAGTTTTGCTGGGATGACAATATCATTGTTGCCCTGGCAGAATACATGGAGAAGGTTGAATCTATCTCTGCTCTTGCCTCTCAAACCATTTGTTTCGAGCCTAAAACTTCCGATGTCCTCTATCGGGTTAATCAGTTTGAGCTAGTTAATTTTATTCCACTCTTAGAGCTTGTCGGCCATTTGGCCACCTCTGGCAACCCCCGCTTGATGGTCGACAACCTGTGTCGCAAATGGGGATACGAGAGAGGATCGCCTCTGGGGCTTTATGGCCAAGGAATTGCCGAGCCGATCGAGGCCGAAGAATGGGTCGAGCGAGACGGTTTGGGTTATGAGCGGTACTGCCAGATGAAGAGGTTACAACGCCAGGGTAAGTCTTCCAAGATGATTATTCCACGAGATTTATCCAACTTTATTAGCACAGGCATTATGGATCCGAACCACAGTTCATATGCACTGTCAACACTATCAGCTTGGATCTGCCTAGAGGATTCGTATCAGGACGGCAGCCGGCTAGAACATCAAGGTATACGATAGGTGATCATGCAGAACAATAGACAGACAGAGCAGTCAGCAGCCCAGATTGTGGTCCAAGAAGTAGACTCAGATGATGACATCGGGGATCTGGACCTCTTATTTCAGGAGCAGCTAGATGTGCTTGCAGAAGATCTGGCAGAGCATTATCGCATAAGAAAGGGCAAAGCAGTTGCTACAACACCACCAGCAGAAGCACCAATACCACCCCAGGACCAGGTTTCAATTATGGTCTTGCGAGAAACAGACGGAAGGGATACTAGACCATTGGAGTTAATTTCCTGTCAGTCGGGAGGCGGGTCTAGTTGGTATTAGCAATATAAGCCTCACCTTGAGGGTGAGGATCAAATCCTTGAATCAAGCATGAGTAGGACAGGCAATGGCGGCCTCACCAGTTTATAGCAAAGTAGCCGCCAGCAAGTAGAATTTTGTACAGCTAACAAGAAAAAAGAAAATACCAAAAAGATCAAAAAATCCAAAACCAAGAATAAAAAGGCATCAGAGGCAGGAACTCCCAGCACCCAGATCATCTGGACAGGGAACCTGAAGAAGTACTACCAGTGACTCCTAATCAATCCTAACGCCTTGCACCGTGAGCCATGCTTTTTCATGTTTCTTCTTTTTACAAATATCTTATTGCATTCTAGCACAATAGGAATAATTTTCTGCACCTTTTCTTTTGCATAACATCATCATTGCTTGATGAGGAAAATCGGAAGCCTGCCTGCGTAGGACATGTCAAGTCCTCCTCATGTGCTACTACCCTAGAAGCTTAGGGTGCGAGAGAGAGATTTCAGAGAAATGGGCTAAATGAACAAATCCCCACGGTACCTATATCTCCAGAGAGAGAAAAAAATGTTAGGTCTAGAGAGAGTGTGAGCATTAAGGAAAAATACATTGACCTTGGAGCATAAAAGAAAATAGGAAGACAAAAGCAGTATACAAAAGCAAAGCCCTACTGAGAGAGGTATGTGACCAACCTTACTCCTACCATATAGCTTGGAGAGGAGTCGGAGCATGCACTTACTAAGCCCACATGATCAAAGGGACTAGCCACCCCTTCAGCACAAGGGAAATAGCAGCCACCCCCTCAGCCTAAGTGTATTTTACATCCAAGCAGGAGTAGGGTAGGTTTAGCATGCCTATGAGGGAGAAAAGAAAATGAGTCCTTAAAAAAGTAGATATAGGGCCCCAAGAATTTGGCATGAGGCCCATAAATCTGAAGGAGAGCTACAGACAAACCTAAGTGCCTAGGTTAGTGTCACATGAGTCAAGGACAGTGTCACCTCCTACCGCAGGCAAAACATGCTTCCTTGGCGCTGAGGGCACCAATATATCAATTAACCCTTTTTCTTTGCATTCACACTTTTTGCACAACATTTAGTTGTTAATTAAGCATATTTGCATTTACTTTGCAAGGCGTTTGGCCGTATTTCGACCAGAGACATGTCAGCTGTCTTATTGGTCGTAGTATGGGCAAATAGGCATTCGGCTAGGGTCATGTCGGTTATTTAATCTTGAAAGCAGTTCTGGAAATACGTGAACAAATACAAGCAATGCAGAAATGGCATAAAATTCTTATTGTGGTCCATCACTGATACATGTATTGCTAATCAATTCTGGGCCTTTTTGAACTGCTAGCCCCTGTGAAACAGGTACCATTGGGCGGAATCTCGCTTAAAGGCCATGTCTCCCGTATCTCGGCTTCGTATTCCATCATACAGCCAGAACCCTCAGTGATAGCAAGATCAGAGGACTTGATGCCAGCCTGCGTCTTGCGGGCCAGTTCTGAAGTTGTTGCATTTGAGCCAACTATATACCTCTTGTACCGGTCAGGATAGGGACTTTGCTCAATAGAATCCTGGCAGAAGCCGAACTGGCGGAGGACTCGGACGGGGTGATACTCCACACCTCCTGGAAATCCTAGAAGGACCACGAGCCGCATATCTCTGGCATTGAAAAAGGCAGTAAAGGTTCTTGATGCCGAGGATATAATGTGCCATGTCACTGAATCCTCTGCAAGATTCCGCAGTCTGTTGCACAGCTCTTGCACCCCTGGGAGTGTCCTCGAATAGTGGGTATGACTATAGGCTTCAAAACAAATGACCGAGGGCGAAGAATCTTCATTCCCATATGGGCAGCAAACCAAACCTAGCAAAGAAGGAATCATGATTAAGAAAAGCACAACAAAATATTTAAGTATAAAATGGTTTGCTTACCTGCACCAAAGCACCACATCCATGGAAATGGCGGGAGCGCTTCAATGCCCGGTCCAAACCAACATAGGTTTCAGCGAGTAGTACATGAGCCAAATCAATCTGGCAAACAACTATCGCCCAGGCTATCTCTTCCACCTTGATTGCCACAGTCGTCCAACCATGGCTAAATATAAGCTCCCCGAGGAAGCACAGTACAAAGCTATAAAGCCACAGGATGCCCAAGGAAGAACGGGCACTGATGATCTCATCAAAATAGTCCAGGCGCACCATGGTTGTAGATCCGTCTTTGCAGACAAGTCTCTCCTCACAGACATCTCTGGCCACGCCCGTGTGTCGGCTCAAAACATGAACATAACTGTCATGGCAAGTAAAAACTGGAGGGGGCATGAATGGTGACAAGCCGCAGATCCGTCTGACTTCCTCTAAAGTCAAAGTCATCTCAACCTGCCCAAAGTGGAAAATGTGCAAGGCCGGTTTCCAAAACCGAGCCACAACGCACAACAGATGCCAGTTAACCTCCACCTTGGCTATACTCAGAAGGGAGGAGGAAATGCCCCAGACTCGTAATTGTTCGCGGTCAGCAGCTGTCAAAGCGTCAATCCAACCACGCAGAGCATCTGAGTAGTGTTTTGGTGTCACCATGGTGGGATAACTCTGTGAACACAGATTTGGGCTAGATATGGCAGTGAAAAAAAGGCAGAACTTGATAAGCACCACCGTCTAGCAGAATATAATACAGAAAGCATATGCAGAATCAAGAGGCATGTTCAAGATATTTTGCCATAGAACCGGGATAATATCACAGAATGCAAAATCCGCAGCAAAGCACAAAGAAGCCAACGAGAAATCAACAGAAGAACGGTAGAAAGCATACATACCATTGTGATGCAGAGTATGATGCGTAGCCGGTGCTCAGAAAAGATCCAAAAGAGAGCTAGAAGCAAGGATTCAACGTTGTTCTCTCAGAAAGGACGGTGGCCTCTCTCGCAAAACGTGAGTTTATATAGGGAAAGTAAAAAGGGTTTCAGCAAAAAAGGAAAAACGAACTAGCCATTTTTAGAGGCGCATCTGAAGGGCGCACCTAGGTGGCGCACCTCGGTGGCGTATGGAATGGCTGCAAATTTCAGCAGCACCTCCCCTGAATTTGGGACCTCGCCAAATCGGCGCCATTTATTTTAAACCTACACAGAGAACCTACATACAACATACACATAAAACCCCCAGGGGGAGGGCGCATCACGGAATCTGGATTTTTTTATAAAATTTTCAAAAAGGGTTACAATATTCCACTGTTCTTACAAAAATTGGAAAGAATTGCAAATACAAAGCTACTCCTCGTCTGAATCTTCCACGTCAGATGCCTTTTGGAAGTATTCAGCCAGGAGACGGGCGCCTTGTCGGGTGATTCAGCATGACCACTGAGCAGCTGCAACAGCCTGGGAATGAGGAGCAGAATCACAGACTGTTTGGGTAACCTCGGTATCCGAGCGGTCCTCCTCAGATGCCTCCATGGTGAAATCCCCGCTATTGGCTACATTCACCTCCTGAGCAGGGAAGTCTTGCTGCAATGCCAAAGTTTTCTGTTAGCAGTCAAAATTATAAGGGAAGTTAACAAAAAAAAAAACAGAAACAGAAACATACTCGGATGATGTTGCGTCAGCGTAGTTCCTGCAAAACAGCAGATATGTCAGGCTTGCTCTAAGCTGAAAATGATAATTTGCAAAGTAAAAATCTTACCCTCTTTCGGCAGATGTCAGCATAAAAGGTGCCAAATTGTTCTTCAAAGCCCTATGGATTGCGACGAATGTCAGACTTATATAATTCATAGATCAACAATATTAAGCGGGAGTGATAAACATGTACCTTGGCCCAGTCAGAGGCATACCACATCCCGCGTTGGCTGTCCCGCATTGCCTCCTCGAATAGGTATGGCTTCCCCACACGCCTGTACCAAGCCAGATAGTCTGTATAGTTGACTTCCCGAAGGAAGTGTCTGTCCTGGGAAGCTATGGCTGCTGCATGTCGACTTCTAGCAACTGAGCGAGTCGTAGCCGGGCGATCCATATCAGAAGGAGTAGGGGCTGGAATGCAGAACTCATTCAGGAATTGATGCTGCACGCGCCCCGGAAGGAAATAAGCCGACTTTTTCATGCAATATAACTTCACCTGCCTGTCCTTAAGAACGCGGCCAGAGTTTAGGGGAGCCCAGTCAAAGCCATCGTATCTGGGGAACGGGCACAGATGAACCTGTTATAAGGCAAGAGAAATATATAAGCAATCTAAGCAAGCATTAAGAGGATACCGCATAAAAAGGAAGGGAAACTTACATCCTCAAGCTCTACCAGGTCCAGTAGATACCGGTAGGACTCGTAACTATAGACTCCAACAGCAGCCCGATGATCAGGCTCGACCCACTGACGGGGAAGGGGAGAAGCTCGTCCCGAAGGCAGCCGGAACTATGCCCTCTGGTGATATGCTCCATGATCCAATACTGGAAATGACAAACAGAAGTCAGTTTATCATATATAAATGAATGTTATTTTGCAAAGTAATGAAAGCAAATACTTACAGTCAGCAGAGGGTATAGCCCCACATAAGAGCGGCGCCCAAGCTTAACCACATTGTCAAGCCCACAGATCAGCCAGGTATTACTTGCGCCAGCCCAATCATAATGATCCAGATGCTCCAGATTGGTTAAATATGCTATCCAGTCAGCATGAATGCAATAAGCAGATGAATCGCAGAACATCATGGTCAGAAGGTCCATCAGAAAATGCCTAAGTACAAAGTCTGCCTCCTCGCTGTCAGGCTTGGGGTTGGGCCAGAATTTGTCCTACTCTCTCAGCCATCCTACTGTGATCATGTATTTCCCCCGAGGTGGCTTTGGAGGAACACAGCCTAAGTGCACGGGAGCCAGGTGCATACTGTGAGTGGTCTCACCTATAATCGGCTCGTCATCGAAGGGAAGACCCGTCAACAGAGCCCTTGATCAAGCAGGACGGTCAACACTTCGAATGGGAGATGGAAAGTGTGTGTCTCAAATCTCCACCTTTCCACCAAAGTCTTGAAGAAGTATAATGGCTGTGAATGATGGGTATGCGAAGCAAACCTCCAAATGGGGATCGGTGAAGGAGGAAGTCCTGCAGAAAGTCCGGTAGACGATGGAAATGGTCGAGCATCGGGCCCCAGTGGCACTGCATGAACCGATTTACGTCCCCCTCCTGAAATGTCAAGAACAAAATTAATGCAAAGTCAAGAGCAACTAAAGCTTGTTAAAGTAGGAGAATTACCCCAAAATCTGGACCCTCACAGATGTGATGGTCACTAAGCAGCCGCCCCTCAAAATTGCCGGACTCCTGAAATGCATTAGTCAGACAAAACACCAGGTGTATATACATTTTCTTCCAGTTTCGGGTTTACCTCAATGGGGACAGCAGGAGTCGAGCTGCTAGAGGCCCGTGACCTCGAGAAACTACCTCGCCGCTTGGGACGAGAACTAGAAGGCGTGTCCTGCGAGGATTGTGGGGTCCCCTCCTCGGGAACTGGGTCATCCTGTGGTAAGGGAAAAAGCCGAACCAAGAGTTAAACGACAGCAGCAGGCACGACGAATGCAAAGTATGTCTGTAACCATGTCGGCGAGGAGATTCCGCAAAAGAATGTGAAATCGATCGGCAAAATCACGTTGAAAAATAAAACAAATGCAAAAATGCAGGAGTCGCCACCTAGTCTATTATGGAAGACGAGGAAAACCATAAACATGAAAATCATGCAAAACAATAAAAAGAAAGGTCTGCGAAAACCAGAAAGATGTGGGTAAGGATCCTTGTTACGTACGAGGAAG
>JAMKQA010015371.1:0-16394 GCA_024699735.1 Posidonia australis
CACTTGTTGGGAAACGAGGGCCTAACAAACACTAAGGCGAAGCAAACAAAAACTGTAACCAAACAATCACAAGCAGACACAAGAAATTTTTACGTGGAAACCCCCTCGATGTGAGGAAAGGAAAAAACCACGAGACCCTCTCGGTCCAAGCAACCGGCACTATGCTGTTAAGGGAATACAATTGTTCTTCTCAAGTTCTCAAACTTGAGGTTAGCACAAGACACAAATAATCTTCAATAGAGATAATAAGAAAGAAGAAATATATCCCAATGGAATAGATGAGAATCTCCCCTGTCACGGAACCACACGCACCCACGGTGGACGTTTACCTACGAGCATCTCTTCCTCACCGTCGGTGAAACCACGCACTGGATCACGCGTCCCCTCTTCACCGGCGGCGGCACAGCAACAACAGCACGTTGGACGGACGACCAGCAGCTCCTCTTCATGCAACAGCAACAGCCGTACGGACGGATGACCAGCAGCTCCTCTTCACGCAACAGCAGCAGAACGTGTGAAGGGGAAAAATTGCAGCAGCAGCACGGTGGACACTGGGTACCAGCAGCAGCAAACGTGCGAGAAAGAAAGGGAAAAATTGCAGCAGCAGCCGTGTGGGAAAAACAGGAGAAGAAACGGCTGCTCCTTTCTCTCTTCTTATCTCTTTTTCTTCTGCCCTTCTCTTTGTCAATGCATATATATATATCTTCCTCCCGATTATATCTCACAATTGCAATCCCTGATTTCTCTCATAATTGCAATCCCTTATTTTTCGAGATTGAGATTTTCTTTCCAATCTCGCCATGGAGGTGGAGGATGGCCCAACACATTTGTGTTGCGCCTTCAGGCAAACCAGACTTCTTATAACACCTCATGATCAAGATGAACAAGGGTCCTCTTAGAACAACTCCGTCCTCCCTCGACTACCGAGGGAGAACATCTATAGTTCGATTATCTAATTAATGTAAATCATGAAATTAATTATACTATTTGAATATGGTTTATTAATAGATAATTTGATATTCTGGAATTATTGTGTGTCTCTCTTTCTTTGTATGGTTGAATATTGATCCTTAATTGTATGGTTTCTGGTGTTGTGTTTGTGTGTATGGGACCTAAATTGGACCATAGTCAACCCAAGCATAGTGCCACTTTCCCCTTCACGTGATGTCTTCTTCCTCTTTCGCTTTCTCCCTTCACGAGCACCTAAGCTATAGCCCTGCCTCGTTCCATCTCCTCCTTGACAGAGCTGATGGAGGACAGACAGGACGATGGGATTCGCAGAGGAAGGGATAAAGAGGAAGGGAGGAAAAGAGAGCAGAGGCATTGGCATTGGCATTGGCAATGGGGAGATGAGTCGAGAGAGAGTGTGTGTAGTGCTTGTGTGCCGTAAGAGGCCGTGCGGGCGATGGTGGTGTATGTGGGGCTCGCCAGAGGTATGCCGTGAGGAGGGGGAGAGCTTGCTGAAGTTGCTTGGGCTCGCTGGAAAAGGTATGTGGCCCCATCTCCCTGTCCCTCTCTGTTTTAGGATTAAAGGCATGAAAATGGTGAATAATGCATGAAAAATCATAATAAAATGATAGAAATGAAATGAATGACATGAATGTATAAATATCATGCTAAGTTGTGTGACTTTTGTAGGTTTTTGGTTGAATATAGAATGCATGCTGTGGTGTTTATGGAACGAGCTTTTATGCTTTTGTGATTTTATTGTAGAAAGCATGCTTAATGGATTCAAATGATTTTTGTCTCAAATGGTAGTGGACTTGGGACCCTACATTTGGTGATTTTATTATGTTTTATGGTTGGTCGGAAAGGGGTCTGCAGGAGGTCCCAATTCTAATGAATGGTTGGCTAGGACTCAAGGGAAGTTTACTGAAAACAGACGATTCAATATGCCAACTTTGATTAGGTATGCCATTTTCCTGTCAGTATTCGACCAGAACTTAGGTATTGGTCAACCAAAATTCTTCAGTCTTCCGTTTTAGGGGGTTTTGGTCGAACGAAAAGTTTCAGTTGTCTGAAACAAGAATTTTCGAATGACCGTTCTGAAGTTCCAGTCGACCGTTCTAGGTTCTTGATGTCTGATTTAGTCTATCGATCTGGTTCGATTTTGTTGAAAAAATCTTACATTAATTTTGATGATAACAATATAGTTGTATTAATAAGCACAGGTGGCCATAAAAGGCCTTGCGAAGAAAGCAAAGGGGTTGATTTGTAAAATCATGTATTTGCATTCATGAGATGTAAAAACGAAATACTGCTTTGTAAAGGTAGATTGTACAAAAAAGGAAGGAAATCGGCACGCCGAACTTTTTCGGAATACCGAATCAGGACAAAACGGAACACCACACGGTACACCGAATTTCAAGAAGCAAAGGGAGCAGAAAGCAAAAACGATACACCAGATATTTTCGGAATACCGAATCAGGAGAAAACGGAACATTACACGGCACACCGAATTTCAAGGAACAAAGGATGCTGAAAGCAAAAGCGGCACACTGAAATATTTCGGAATTCCGATTAGTCCGACCGTTACAAAATTCGGTCGACCGATGGAGTTTTAGCATACCGAATCTACTGTCAGTAAACAAAAATTTACTAATCGTTAGTCACACTTAGAGGTAAACTCATTACTATAAATCATGGTCCATATGCACCTTAGAACACAACCAAGCATACTGAGCTATCATACTTCTAGTGCATCAAGTGATTGAGCTAAAAATCCCATTCTTGCTTCCCTCCTAGTCATCTTGAGCTTTTATTCCCATTCCTATAAACTTGACAAGCATTGGGAGATCACAAGTATTGTAAGGGCTACTCTTGTAATCGAGTTGCTTTGAGTTATTCTCCGGGTAGGAGAAGGGAATTGCTGTTTGAGGCAACAAGTAAGGTAATTTTTTACTTGTAATTTGTTGTTATTAAATAAGAAGGAGTAAATCTCAAGTGGGGAACTTGAGGAGTGGACTAGGTCGAGGTTGGCCGAACCACTATAAATCTCTGAGTACTTGTAGTTGATTGTTTGTGTGATTGTTTTATATTATCTACATAAATTGCTCATCGAAAGTTAAAATTTGATTAAAACGGGAGATTCTATATTCACCCCCCTCTAGAGAAGCCTTAGTATCCAACAGATTTGTCGATCTGATTCCGTCTGCCGATCTGGTTTGCTGTCGATCTAGTTTCGTCTGTCGATCTGGTTCGCTCTACTGAACCAGACCCCTAACCCATATGCTTGAATGTGTAAATTAAAATTAAAAATATGGATTTACATGATTAGTTGGCATGTGTTAGTGATGTTTTTCCCATGTAGATGACATGGAGAAATATAGAATTTAAATAAATGAAATTGAATGTGATTTTGGACATGAGACCCAATAGAAAATGTGAATGCATTATTTTTACGTGATTTTGAGCTTAAGACCGAAGTGAAGGGTCAAAAATTACATGGAAGTGATTTTCTACAATGAAAAGAGAATGAGTATGGTTTTGAAAAGAGAATGCTGGTGTGATTTGAAGCCACGAGGTTTTGTGTCGGCAATTTAGTATGAAATCAATTGTCAGATACGATCGTAATTGTCTGTACGGATTCACGAGGTTTGGTGTTGACAATTTGGTATGAAACCAATTGTCAGATACGACCGTGGTTACTAAGTTTGAGACAGTATAGCCTAGGCCTAGGAATATGAAACCTAGGTGTCTAGGTCATCGATGGGGCATCAGGAAAAGACGTATCTCCGTGCATATAAAAAGATTGTTAAGGCCCATTGGTTGGGGCGATGTCCTTCTGTACGGGAAACATCACCACAACAGTGTAGGAAGGTTAGGGAAAGGATGTCCTCGCCTACTTCTTAGGTGTCCGATTACCTTTGATCAAAGTAACACCAATAAGAAAAGTAAGTGTAAAGTGTGTGGTTTAAGCTAGAATCAGACTCGTTGTTTTGGCCTAGGATTTTAGCTAGATTGTAGCAATAAATGAAAATTGTGATTTAAACTAGTTACCAGTCATTGTGTGTAGTTTTATTTTGGAGCCTTTGTGAGGCTTTGTGGTTTTAGACTGGGTCTAGTCGAAAATGTGGATTTCTTGGAATGTATAAAAGGCTTAAAAATGCATGAAACTGATGAAAATAGATGGTTTTAAAAGAACATGGTTTTGGATAGAGATTCTAAGTATTTACAAAGAAAAATAATATTTTGAAATAAATTTTGGAAATCACATTTTGCAATAATTGAAATTGTATTTTCTTGCGGTTTTATCGTGATTTTTGCGTAGGACGCATACTAAGTGACTTAGATGTCACTCACGCGTATTGTTTGCTTGTGTTTTTTGTTTTCAAGTGCAGGTTGAGGTACAGTCCAATTCCGGTGCCTAAATTTGGAACCACTAGCCGCAGATTGGTTTGGGTTTGTTAGTCTTAGGTAATTGTAGTTATTTTATTTATGTTGTAATCATTGTAATTGCTTATGATACTATAGTTTAAGTAACGTACCTGTTTGTGTGTAGCCTTAGTTTGCAGTACTCTAGTTGATTTGTCCCTTATTTTGCCGTGTGCTTTGGTGCTTGATGAGTCGAGTTCATAGCCAACTTTTTATAATGACTTTGCACGTAAAAAGGTGTTTAAAAAAATATTATGTTAAGATTTTGAAAATAAAATTGAAATGTTATATAAAAGTTTTTTTTTTCAAAAATTTGTAAAGAACAAATTCCAAAAGTGTCAAAATGTAATTTTTAAAATTACTAAGAAAATAATAATATTTTTTTGAAAAATAAAGATTGATTTTTCTTTACTCATGTGCCTTTTTTAATCTAATACATACAAAAGATGGAAGAGAGAATAATAATGTAGATTACACTTATTTACTCTCTTGGTAAAAGATAAAAGGATTGAAATTTAAAATTAAAAGATTGGCCTTGTTTTTAATAAATTTGTAAAGATTGAGAAGATGAATTCAGATTAGGAATAATAATAATAATAATTGGTATAAAATGATCGTGATTAACCTTTTTTAAAATTAAAAGATTAATTTGAGCACCTATGATAATCAATTTGTTATTATTTTCATGTGATACAAAATAAAAATTTAAATGTTAAAGTAACTAATCCAAAGTTGTAGTTGAGAACTTATAGGATCTAGTTACAATTGATATGGTAATCAAATTTAAAAAAATATAAAAGTTTACTATTTTGCTCCTCTTTTGTTTTTATGATAATTGACAATCATTAATGGAAACAAATATTATAAAAACGTGTTTGATGGTATAGGAGGTCATGAGTCAAAATTTAGGGAAACTTTGAAATTGACAATAATGAGATTTCGATTTTAAGTTAGGTAAGATTTCAATTTTGAATTTTTAATAGAATTGAGTTATTTTTGGTAATTTTGTATTAGTGAAATCAATCATGCTTTGGTAAATAGTAATTTTATAAAGGATAAAATGGGACATTCACAATGTTCTATCCATTTAAGGTGGGTGGGTTTTGAAAGGAAAGATGAGCATGTAGGAAATTACATGAATGGATAAAGTAATAATAAGGATAATAATTTTGATTACGCTTACAAGAAAATTTGTAAATATGAGATTTGAAATTAAGTTTATAACTATAAATCAGGGAAATTATTGACATTTCAAATTGACAACAAAATTTACTTCTTTTTGGTAATTTCTTATTACTTAAATCAATCATGAGTAATGAGATTTTAATTTTAATTTAGGAAAGAATGCAATTTAAAACTTAAACAGAAATGATTTTTTTTTTGGTAATTTCGTATTAATTAAATCATTCAAGTTTAGATAAATAGTAATTTATAAAGGATAATTTGGGACATTAACAATGTCCATTCCATGAGAAAGGGGGGCGGGGGTTTCCTTTAATATAATATATTAATACCATTACATATTTGTGTAACTTAGCTATCATCGTTACATTTAACATATAAATCATTTTTCAAATGATCATTAGACTCTTTTATGAATTTTCAATTCTAGCATTTTGATTTAAATTTTGCAAAGTTGTTTTCTTGACTCATAATATTGACTCTTACATGTGATGAAGTTTCTTCATGCAACTCCTTTTTGGCTTGCTCAAGCAACATGATCAGATCCAAATGTCATGTACATTGGATTATTTAATGATATGATCAACTTATATGTCATACATGTTGTCGTTTGGAGTTCGACCAAGTATGAGACAATGTTGATCTTATGTGGCACCAATTTTCAAATATATGTATAATTTTATAAATTAAAATATTAATTATGATACCAAATATTTAAAATCCTAATAAGTAAAAATTTTACATATATTGCCTAAATGTAAGATTGCATAAATATCATGGTATTAAATCATAAGGTTGGTAACTCATGCAATTAACTTTGAGTGCAAATGATTGAAGGAAACACTTAAAATGAAAGATTATAATAATAAATGTTAGAAATTGATGGAATGCCATAAATTTATATAGTTCTAAATTAAATTTTTTTTGAAAAAGTCAATATGTTTAGATGATGATGTTGAGTTGTATTTGCTTGCCTAGGAAAAGCTTCTTATAGAGATATACAAGAAAAGGGCTAGTTAATTATTATTAAGTTGTAATACTTTTGGTATGATAAGATAATAATGCACTAAAACAATCTAAGGGAAAATATATTTTCTTTCGAGCATTTTTTTATTGAGTCAAAATGACTCAATTATTCTATTATGAGAAAAGATATGCTCTTTTGAGTTACTAGTTGGTTAAAACATGTTATGCATGAGATTGCTAAAGTATTTGTCAAAATATTCCAAATAATCTTATTACACCTTACAGGTGGTTGTTGAAGTTAATGGATGTGTAATTTGAAAACATGTTTATATAAAACAACTAAAGGTTTTATAAAAACTTGCTTCAAGATAAATCTTGATATACTACATTAGAAATTTTAGATACCATAGAGTTGATATTTGTCGTGTTCTAAATATCAGGTTTATCCCACTTAGAATTTAAGCTTTCATATAACTTCTTTTTCCATTGATGTTTTTTAATTTTATTAAGAGGCAAAAATTAGAAAAGGAAAAATATACGAACATAAATTATGATATGTTTTGTCATAGAAGAACAATGTGGCGTCTCCGATTATTTTTGTATGAATAATAAAATTGAAATCATAAAAAAAAAAGATACCTATCGTATTAAAGTGATACCCCATCCTAATGGACTAGGCTTTTTAACGAAACACTTAAATGAAACATTCCTAATTTCATTATTTACCTTTTAATTTTAGTATAAAATTTTTTTAATAATTAAATGTTCAATTTTTCTCTCAAATGAAACTACACCGGTATTTACTTGAACTCACCTTTTTTTAGAAAATAAGCCTTTATTCCTTTTTGTTCGTATCTTTAGTGTTTTTTTGATATCGGTATGTATATATTTTTTCCTTGCGGTCCGTGAGATTCAAATCTGAAAAGAAAGTAGAAGTTCCACTCCTCCTAACTAACTATACCATGATAATTGGTTGTTCGTACCTTTAATTTGAAGGAAACATTAGAAGATGAAAGCAGAAGCTTTCTAAGATGTAATTTAGTTGGTAGCCAAACTGGTGTCGTAGACCATTTAAATCTCACAAATATCAACAACCCAACTGTTAAGTGATTTCTGAGATGTAAATGAAGTATAAATTCTAAAAGACCATAGATTCTCATTTTTGAATTGCGGTACCGAAGAAGTTGATTTCGTAAGTAACTTTCCCTTTCCAAAACAAACAAAATTTGTATTTAAAAGTGGGGAAAAAAAAAGTGGACCCCTCTGAGGGGACGGCACGGAAGTAGGCTGCAGCAGAAAGCTTCCTAGAGATATTTTCACAGCGCAAAATCCGATTACACTTAAGGGGGTCGGATCTGATCTAACTTGTAGATCCTAACTCGTAGGACATAGATAACTCCGTCTACTAATCCTTGTAATTACCAATCTACCCTTCTCTCCCCATTTTCTCTTCTCCTCCCCCTTGTGGCTGGGAGTTCGGAGAAGGCAAAAAAACTCTTACTTTCTCGTCTTCCCACTTCCTTATGCTTCTGAAATGGAAGTTCTGATCAGAACACCAGCGGTTTGTGCGTTTTCACTTCCGATTTCGACCCCTTCTTGTCGGTTTTTGTCGTCTCAGGTCA
This sequence comes from Posidonia australis, assembly GCA_024699735.1. Taxonomy (NCBI): domain Eukaryota; kingdom Viridiplantae; phylum Streptophyta; class Magnoliopsida; order Alismatales; family Posidoniaceae; genus Posidonia; species Posidonia australis. Next base: position 8,145 of record JAMKQA010015371.1, read on the forward strand.
AGTGGAGGGACACCGTGGGTTCCCCTTGCAAGCGTTTGGTTTCTGGTCAGAAATTGACTTTGGTTCGTCTAAATTTTTGGCTTTTTTTTTTGGGTTTTGGGTTTTGTTTAGAGCTGTTTGTTGGTTTTGTTGTTTGAGTACTATGGGAGGACAAAGATTGGATTTTTTAGAATTTTGCCGTCCTTTTAAGGAGACGGAATGTTTTTTGTGTTAGATTTAGAAAATTGTAGGTAAGACTTGTTGGTTAATTATGATTTCTCATTCTCAGTCTTGTTCACTGAAACTCGTGTGGTAGCATTTTATTGGATGCAATCTCAATAACGAACTAAAATCAACTGTTTATACAGATCAGGTCGAGCTCAATAGGTGATTTGCAGAGGTGTAGGAGTAACCTGGAAACGTTGTTTTGTTATGACAAGTCCATTCCGGAAGAGAACATTGAGAAGCCTGTTGGACTGTCCTTGAAGGAAAAAGATATAGGGAACAATCCTCCTTGCTTTGGTTGCGAAACTAAAGGTGCTGTATTATGTGCAACTTGTTCAGGTTCTGGATTGTATGTAGACGCCATACTGGAGAGTCAGGGAATCATTGTTAAGGTCAGATGTCTAGGTAATGGACTTATACTACTACAGTTTGCTCTGGTTCTGGATTGTACTATGACTAACTTTAGCTTTCCTTAATTTCCATTTGTTTCATGCATAAAACTAATACAATTGGTTATAGTTCACATACTTCATCTTCAATTTCCTTGCTTTTGGATTAAAAGGATGCTTGCTGGCTGCCAAGTGATGAAATTGAAATTCCTGATGCCACTTTCATGTTGAAGGGCCTACAACTACATTATGCATCCATTATTCCACTGACAAAGAGGACAAGGCATATCCCCAATTTAAGTTCTCTTTAAATGCATGGGTTAATTATGTACTTTTTCTCAAAGGACGGTTGCTACTGTTCAAAGTTGAAAATTCATGCAAACATAATTTTTAGAGCTCATATACTAAAGACATTCAATTAGTTATTATTCCCATAAAGACTGATCTAGTATGAAAAGGTTTCTAGCTTTGTGGCAGAGCTACCTTATATCTTTTTCATTACCTATCCACAAACATAAACATACAGAGTGGCTCACTTACATTACGTTACTTTTGATCAAAGGTTGTAGTAGCTTATAAAGAAACTTCTATTAGCTTATAAAGGCCTGTCTCTTGTGTGACCTCTGGGTCACTTCACATCATAGCACACGTTAAAGTTCTTAATAACCTACAATTTGCTCGGTTTTGCATTTATATGTTCCAATTTTTAATTTCTTCTTACTGCTGAAAAAAAATAATCTCTGATAGACTTCCTATTTCATTTTTTAGTCTATTTTGATGGTACCAGCTTGCTAACAACAATTTATAGGTTGTGGAGGCACTGGAAACATTATGTGTTCAGAATGCGGAGGAAGAGGACATGTCTGAGTCAATTTTGTCAGTGTTTCTTCCTTTTCATTGTGGTAAGTCGGACTTTGACTTGTTCTATTTTGCTTACTTTCAATGATGACTAAAATAACAAAACATTGCATTGTAATAGCTTAAGTTCTCATCTACAGTAAGTAGTAGATCAGCCTTTTCTTCCTGAAAGTAAAATAACAAGATAATCAGCGATAGGGTCTGGCAATTATATAGTCTCTATTTTATCAGAACTTTGATACATAATGTAGGATCTGAAAAGGTCTTTAACAACAAACAATCAACATGTGAAACTATGAACCATTGGATTTGTTTAGAGGAAACTAATTGAGACAGTGAGATACTCGGATAGTCTGATACTTTATTGTTCTGTTAGCGAACTGATTTATTTCTAGAAGATGGATTTTTTATGTTGCTGATACATACCAAAATTGCTGATCCTTATGATTTCAGTTTCTGGTTGAATTGGTTGTCTTCTTTTCCTATTTTGTGGGACATTGCTTCCACAACTGTTTGATATATTATTTGAATTAGTGTACTAAATTTGTGTCGAACAGTGGAACATATATCTCAGATTGGGGTTGCTCTTCTCATCCCACTATAGATGGGAAGCAGCGTTTTGTTCTTGTCTACGAAGCTTAACAGTGAATTCATGAGAAAAGGCTTAGTAATTACAAACATGCTTGTTCATTTGATGCTACCCTCAATGTATTAGTTGTTCTGTTTTTTCTCCTTATTATCGTGACTTCTTAGTTGTGTTTCGTGATTTTTACACATTTTTTTCCAATGTCTGTAGGGAGATTTAGGCAATCCGTAGAGCCTACGGGAAAGAACAAATTTGCATGAATATTTCACAGGATTTCAATGGTTCAGTCTTCTGGCTTGCTCTCGGATACTGCTCATCATTGTGTATAATAATGGTGCAATCAGTGGCTTGGTTCCAACCCCTTGTCCCTCAACTTTTGATACTGCTAGTATTTGATCTAAACCATACTGTGAATGTGTATCTTACAGAACCATACAGTGGCACCTTTTAATGACTCGAGTGCACCACGAAATCATTCTCAACAAACTGATCACACTTCTTTACAAACTGTAAACGATTTTCTGCAAGAAAAACCTTTCTTGCAGTTACTTTCCTACGGAAATCATGCCTTATGTTGAAATCAGAAAAAGGGAATACAAAAAAATCATGATCTGCCTGGTTCTGGGATCTGGTATGGTACAATTAACCCTGGGGTTCTGCAAGGAATTCTTGCTGTTCCCTGGACACCTAACACATTCTTTGGCTTGTAATCAAGAAAACGAAAAATAATGAAGATCCTAGCCCCTGGATCTGGTTATTATCGCAGCTCCCGAATTCGCTGAGGTATGATACGATTAACCCTGGGGTTCTGTGGGTTTTCTGCGTACGCAACATGGTAAGCAGACACACATGCCTGCGGTAATGCCATGGCGACCCGAACCTGCATTCCACGATTAAAACTTGAGATTACTAATGCCAATAGATATTGAATTACTACCATAATGAATCCTCACCGTGAAGTAGCCGACGAGGAATGCATAGATGGAGATGGCTTTGGTGTAGCCCTTGTCGACGACCGTGGTCCAGACTCCACTAACCAGTGCACACAGCATGCCTCCGGCCACGCCGGACATGAAGCAGAACGAGCTGGTGAGGTCCGAGTCTATCAACGTTTCCATATCAGCTCCTACGAACGCCTGCCAGACATCTCCCGACGCGTCGACGAACCCCTTCTGGTACACTCCGACGTGCACAAAACCCCACCGGTTGCCGCAGGTCATGAGCCGGTCGGCGATCCCCATGTAGCAGCTCGCGCACGAGAAGAGGAACTCGTCGTGGTCTCCCGCCACCAGCTTCAGTGTTCTTGCCAGTCCCCGGAACACTCCCATGGCCGGCACGAAAACCGATCCGAAGCAAATGCTCCCCATCAAACACTTGTACGTCGTCACGAATGCGTCCGTCGCGTCGATGCCGGTGACGCCATGAGCGAGATGAACGTAGGCGATGTGTGATATGGCTACGTGCATTACGTTCCTGATGACCTGCATGGTCCACGCAAGGCTGAGCAGCAGCATGATGAGGTAGAGCGCCGCAAAACTCGTCGGATGGGCCATGACTCCGCCGACGCCGAGGACCCACAAGCCAAAGAAGAGGAAGCAGTGGACGATGGCGATGGCAATGAACGTCGCGATCCCGAACGCAGACTGGATGGCAGAGAGAGAAGCCAGTAGGATCTCCCCTGCGTGCTCCAGCCGCGACGCTACCCAGCAAGCGTAGAGCGATTGGACGACGGTGGAGAAGACGGCGACCAACGCGAACGCGAGGCCGACGCCTGTTCCAGTGTTGAAGAGGAGTATAGCCACTGCACAGGTGAGGAGTGGGGCGAGCCAGAGGGATGCGGTTATGGCTTTTGTAGGGTGGTGGGTTGTGAGCAGCACCCACCCAATGGCAGTTGCGACGGAGCATCCGGTCGAGGCCAGGAGTGGTAAGTGCCAGTGTTTGGGATGGAAGCCATGGTCTTTGCTGAGGAAGCCGCGGATCGCGAGGAAGGCAATGAGGATGGTGATGGCGAGGAGGTGGGCGAAGAAGAAGATCTTCCACAGCTTCTCCGATAAGCTCCTTTTGACAGGTGGCTTCTGGTTGAAGAATAATGTATGGGAGCCCTGCAAGCAAGACAATGAAGGATGATCAGTGAACGTACTTGTGTGGATTGATCTGTTGCGGTCAGGGCTCACGGGAGCCCGGAATTACAACCGTTGGATCTCTGTTGTGTCAGTGCTGCAACAATGATTTGCAACAGATCCAACGGCTGTGAATGTAGGCTCACAGGAGCACAGACCACCAGCAGATTTGGACTTGCTTTGAATATATCTTGAATGGTGTTTAATGAATTGATATTAATGATGTTGCAAGATTAATCAGTGGGCTGATTTGGCAAGTAATTATGAAGATTAGCTTTCTTTGACATGAACGAGATTGGACTCAGTTGGGCTTGATTGAAGGCCCATTTACTACTCCAAAGCTGGAAACAATTAAATAATTTAGTAGATCCACTCAATGGTGGTCTTTTTGTTTTGTTTATGCATTTGACTAGAAGCACACATTTGGTTCAAATAAAAAAGGAAAAAAATTACGATCTACAACCCATTGACTAGTACACTAAGTCATCTCTCTCTCTTTCTCTCTCTGTGAACGAACCTGTTAAGAGGAATTTAGGAAGTATATCTGGTATCTTAATCACAACCCAACTAGAAAAAATACATTCTCTCTCTCTCTCTCTCTCTCTCTCTCCCTAAAACAACAAAGTACCCAACAATTAATTTAATCAAGAAAACGGTCATCTACCTAAACCAACTCTGTTAATAGAAAACTGAATTCTTTCTCTCTGCATTTTCCAGTTTCCGTAACTGCTTCTACCTTGTCATCCTTATCTCTCAATTGAAAAAAACTCGATCGAAAAGAGAGAATTGGGTTGTCATCATAGTCATCTGTAGAAAAACAACCTCCACCGCGCAACCGGCAAACGCCCAAAATAAAACAAACATAGAATTTCAGTGCACTGACGAAAAATCAATTACAGTCTGCAAACCTAGATTTTGCGAACCACAAATAGAGAAAGGAAGGAGGAAATGGCAGAACAACTAACAACAGAAAAAACAATACAAAAAACCATTCTGATGATATCAAAACAACAACAAAGGAGGAGGAAAGGAACCCAAGAAGAAAAAGAAACAAACTCCACTACCCAAGAAGAAGAAGAAGAAGAAGAAGAAGAAGAAGAAGAAGAAGAAAAAGTGATGAAGATTAATGATGGGAAGTGACCTGATGGGTGGGTGCAGTCTGGTTGATCCTTGTGTTGGCATTCATGTTCATCATCGTCGCAGAGCTTGGTTCATGCTGATGATGGTGGTGGTGTTGTTGTTGTTGATGATGATTGCTGTTGTTTCTTGCTGCACCATCGCTCTCTCTTCCTTGACGTTCTATCCGCATTTGAAGGCTGGAAGAAGCTTCTTCCCTCTTCCTCATCTCCTTTCTCCTCCTCCTCCTCGACACACTTCTTCTTCTATGTCTAATCTTGTGGGGTGTCGTATATGTTCTGGTGTGATTACTTGCAGCTACGGTTGAGAGAGAGAACCACAAAAAGACGGGAGACAATTCATGGTCTTCGTCTGCAAAAAAAAAATATTCATGGTCTTCTTCCAACTTGCATTTAATTATTTGAATCTACAATGATTGGTTGGATTGGAGTGAGGTGGCTCAAGTGATGTGGTTGGAGGTGAACTTGTAGAATGGAGATACGTCACATAGTTCGTTCCCTTTTTTTTTAATTTTAAAAGGATTTTTTTTTATTTGTATTATCATATATAACTTATCATATTTTCCTATTTATTTATACATTATATATGAATCTCTTTTTTATTTGTTTTAACATATATAATGAATCATTTTGCCTATTTGTTTGCGAAAACTAGATGAATATTTAATACCTATTTCCTTTGGTATATGTTGTAAAAAATGAAGGTGGTATATGTTGGTAAGTGAGTGGATAAATAAATCTTCTATAGGCCCTAAAGTAGTCTTCGTATTACATTGTAAATTCTTTGTGAGGTTCTTTTTGTAATAAATTGAGTCGAGTGTGATTGTCTCATCCTCCTTTCTCCCAATCTATTTTAGATTCTTTGGATTAATAAATTATTCTACAGAATACTAGATCCTATAAAAAAAATTGGCCCATTTGCAGATGTCCAAAGCAACACGAAATCGTAGGTCTCATTCAACACAACTTTTTTGTCGGCACAAGTTTTGCATGCCGTTTTGGTCGTCTCGAAATATTATTTTTTATTTAATAATGGCCTGATCTTGACAAAATAAGTTCAAAATTGAATGGATAATGACTTTGCGAGTACATGCTAAATATGAATCCATGAACCCTCTATATTCAAAAATTTACTTAAATTTTTTTTTTGCTGAACACAGAAGGATCAGTATTTTTTATATTGCTTGAATGATGCCATATCCAAATATTAAAAGAACTATTTCATCACTAGTAGTATCCTAGAGATTAGTTAATCTGCTTTTCATTCATCAATAAGCTGTTTATTAGGTCAAGTAACCTTGCTATTCTCTAATAGCAGTCTTGACTTCTGTTTTTAATTTATCAAACCCAACTGAGGTAACATTGTGTTTCAGATGGCAAGAAGAAGCTTTTGTTGGGAACATGTGGATGATGATAGAACAGTTCATGCACCTCCAGTTTGAAGTTACAGAAAAGCAGGAGAAGAGGATGCATTCGTGGTGGGAGGGAAAAAGTGGAAAAGGCGTTAAGAATCACAAGAAGATTTGTGTTGCGGACTTTTTGGGTAGACAATTAATCTTAAGCAGCTACTATTATGTCATCAATAAGTCACATCCAATGACAATTATTGGGCTTGAGATTCTTAATACTAGTGGACTAGAAGGCCCATCTGCTGGCCCATTACTACGACTGCAAGTCAAAAAGTATTGATTGAGCTCACTCTGTGGGGAAAAAAAAACACAGTAATATGGCTTGAAATTAGTGTGTTAGTGGATATTCAAAATTCAAAAGTCCGTGCTGCGTCTATATCCTAATTTTCAGATTTTTATCTGAAAAAAAAAACTGACAGATTGGGATTTGGACCCAAAAACAATTAGAAAAAATAGGAGTGAATACAAATGTTTTTTTTGTAAACGGTGAGTGAATACAAATGTTGATACATCGACTTTGAAAAATATCCATATTCGTAAAAGATTCACATCTGCAACTAAAAAAAAAATATGCATCCATAAAAAATTTACATCTGTGTTTGTATCAAATGCATAATATATTTACATATATTTTATTTTTAATCTTGTCTAAGTTACATGTGCAACATAACTTCTTAAATTAACTTCTTAATATAATGTATCCAATGGATACAAATACAGATATGGAAAATTGGCATCCTTTTATAGGGTCAAGCAGTCACAAATCTTGGATACTGGTGCCCATGTAGGTAGATTCACTGATGTTTTCTCCATTGAAACCCTAGTTAAAATTGTGGAAGAACCTGATGTCTTTTTGCATCACAACTATATTTCTAAAATCTTGGTTTTACTGTTTTGCACCACGGACTAACTATGGTTTTTCAAAAATTTGTTTAGACCAATGGAATGGTTGTTTGGCTACCAAATTTTTAAATCATGTTTTCTTATCTTATTACTACATTAATAAAAGAGAGAGAAATTACTCTTTTTTACTTGTAATTCCTATTTTACCCTTGATCTTTTTCCTTTTTACAATTTTATTTTAAGTTTACTTAAGTCCATTTTTCTTGTAAACGGTAATTAGTTGATATTAATAAGGTAAGAAGTCATCCAAAGTATTACAGAGTATTGCCCAAACAAAATAAACAGAACCAGTCACACAACAGGTGACCAAAAAATATGACAAGTATCTTATGAATCAAAAAATCTCAGCAACTGCAAGCTGCATAGTATCAATTAACCAGAAGTTAATCACGCATGGGAAGAGCAGGAGTTCCAGAATCATACTCCATCTCACATTGGGGATTGCTGGGAGCCAATAAACTATGCTCCACAAGTCTGTTATGCTGATAAGATGGCATTGCCCGTGTATTTTCAATTTTTTCGAAACCTGTAGCCAAAGAGTCTACCTAACAGTAAAACAATGAAGAGATATCATTGGTAATCATTCCAAATCAACCAGAGAATGATTTGAAAAACCTATTGTTCCTTTCATTCCAAATCAACCAG
>JAMKQA010015373.1:0-10157 GCA_024699735.1 Posidonia australis
CACATCCATCTAGTCTTGTCATGGCATACATATTAGCATGATTAGAGCATGATCCAGGTTTAGCAAACATCCATCTAGCCTTTAGCAAGCAATTAGACTAGAAAGATCGAGTTTCTTGGGCGTACGAGGGTGCCTAACACCTTCCTCGTGCGTAATAGGAATCGTTACCCATCCTCTGGTTAGCAGACATCCAGCCTTTACATCTACACCTTAGGCATTCATCTTTTTTGTGGTTTTCCTCGTCTTTCCCTTAAAAGACTAGGTGGTGACTCCGTTTCTTTTTTTCTTTTATCCTTCCTTGCGCCTTCGCCATCTTGGCATGGCTGTGATCTCCTTCCCTCTAACGTGGCTCCGCGTCGGGACTTCCTCGGGTCGGCATGGTCACACCCGTCAATGTGGTGAACCAACTAGGCCCAAGACAGTTAGTCTATGCACCTACACCTAGGTCACCACACACACCATAGATCACCACCACCGCCCAGTCGGTCTATCCTACATCACCGGTCCAGCAAGGACCCCGCCTAGGGCAGAGAAGGCCTTAGCGTGTTGCACGATAGCACACCCCACTTGTTGAGCCACTGAGCGCCATCCTCCCTAAGGTGGTGTCACTCCTGAAACTCTCGGAGCTCCGTCCCCCACCAAATCCTCTACCGGGATGGTACAACACGAACCTCCACTACAATTTCCACTGCTGTGCAGGTCATTCGATGGACAATTACATGGCCCTTCGGAGTGCCATTCTGGATTTGATTGACTGCAAGGTCATCATCATCGACACCTAGGAGGCACACACTGCACCTACACCACCGCCTTCACATGCACCAGCACCACCAGCCTACCCCAACATTGTCAACCAGCCCATGCCTACGTATAACAACTTAGCAGGCGCTGGGACCTTAGTAATCCATTTCCTCTCTACTTCTGGGTCTACGACATCCGTAGTCGTAGACCCTTCTGATTTAATCTATACTGTTGATGAGCCTTTCCTGACTCATCTTTGCCATATGAGTCGTGCTAGTTCCAAGTTAGTCGTCCACATGATACGGTCGACCGTTAGGGCGGAGCGTACCGCCACATCGCTGACCACGCACTCTGGGTCACCCATTTGCTTACTAGCCCGATCCATGCCTAGTAATCCTATCCAGTCTCCATTCCAGTATCCTGTCCAACCTCCTGTCCAAAATTTTGTCCAACATCCTCTTGTACAGCATCCTATCCAGCACCCTTTCCAGCCAAACCACCTTTCTGTCAGTTCGTTGTCGACACCGCTGGAGCTGGTGGCACGTACCCCTCTTGTCGTCCACCTGATGAGGGACACTCACCGTATACCTTACGATTATGCTGAAGAAAAGTGTGAAGAAGTGACCAGGTCAGGGAGGGTGTATAGGCCACCAAAGCTAGCAGCCCAGCCTGCCCGTCCAACGTCCTCCCTTCCTCTGCCAGCCACCCAACCATCCAGTATGGTCCCTTGCTCTGTCCCTACATCCTCCACTCGGTAGAAGCAACCCCTTGCCGACATTACATCTCAAGTGACGAAGGTTAAGGCTGATATCTGCATTGGGATCTCATCCACACTTCTGTAGAACATCGAGAGGCCTTCCTCATGGTCTTTCAGGCTGCACACGTCTCCCCCACCATAAAACCGTCCTCTCTTGAGCATATGGTAGGCATGATTGTAGAGCCCCATGTCATTTCCTTTTCCACGAGGAATTGCCTCCAGCAAGAGTCAATCATAACCAGCCTCTATTCATTATGGCGCAATATCAGATCTTTTGAATTCCTCTCACCTTGGTTGATAACGGCGCAGGCTTTAATGTCTACCCTTTGTGCATAGCAAATAAGATCGGATTCAAGGTGGAGGATATCATACCAGCTATGAAGGGAATGATGGCTTTTGATAACACGCATCACGATACGGTCAGGATGCTGGTTATTCCTCTCACTATAGGGCCTGTAGTCTTCGACGTCGAATTCTATATTGTGGATCTGGAGATCTCTTTTAATCTTCTGCTTGGGCGCCCTTGGTTGCACAAGCATTGGGTGATCCCCTTGACCTTCCACCGTATGGTTAAGTTCCGTTGGGGCAACGACGTAGGTTTTGTCATGCCGGAAGATATTGACAAAGAAAAGGTCGAGTCAGTCTCCACTATCTCCCTCCAGATCGTCCACTTCGATCCTAAACTGTCTGATGTCATGTTCCGAGTCAACCGTTTTGAGCCTATCAATTATATTCCGCCTCTTGAACGTGTCAATTACCTGACCATTTGAGGTAATCTCCTTCAGATGATCGAAAACATATGTCGCAAATGGGGATACAAGAAGGGAACACCACGTGGGCGACACTGCCAAGGAATCTCCGAGCCCATCTAGGTGGAGGAGAGGCGAGAGTTCGAAGGTTTGGGATACGAGTGGCAGCCGCTAAAGACGGATATTCGCACACCAGGAGGTACAAGAGGATTTCTATTCCGTTGGACCACACCAATTTTGTCAATGTAGGGATACTCGATCCCAATCAGAGCCAGGCCACCGCAGAAAGAAGCTGACACCATACGGTGTTGCCACAGTCTCAACCACCTGTAGGCACTTTGACAGCATCAGCCACCACCCCAACAGCGGGCCCCATAGTGATAGTTCTGCAAGCAGTGTCATTAGTGGATCCATTAGTGCAGTCAGTCAGTCTTGGGCATTGCTCACTGCAGTCTTAGATTCAGCCAGCAGAGGACCATAGTTCAGATGAGGTAGTGGCAGAATAGAGTGTTGTCCAGTATTCTGATTGCATCATGGTAGAAGATAAGATAGTTGGCAGGGCAGGTCAGGCGAGCGATCAAGTCAGTGACCTAGAGCTTCTGTTCCAAGAGTAGTTGTCAGTGTTGGTTGAAGACACATCAGAGCATCAGAGCCAGCAGCTCCCCACCAACAGTCGGACCACTCATCCATCATGGTCCTCACTGAGTCACAACCAGAACCCACTAGACCATTAGAGTTAATCTCTTTGGAGCACGGAGGCGGGTCTAGATGGTATATGCAGCTGAAGCCTCACTCCTATTAGTCAGCAGGAAAAAGACCAATAACACCATGTCATACTCAATCACAAAATCACAATCAAAACCATTGTACATACTACAGAAAATCCAAAAAAATCAAACAATCCAGAAAACCCATAAAAATCAGAAATCCAAAAAAAATCAAAAAATAATATCAGTAGCCAAGGAAACAGAGCAACCTGGCCAGTCAACAAAGCCCACTGTTAAAGAGCTAGAGGTCACTAAAGTCAGTGTGACCATCATGAATAATCATCAGGGGCAGAAATCAGAGCACATCCTCTTCATTAATGTCACCGACCCGACTTTCAAAGAAGAAATCATATCAGAGCTCATCGCTTATGAGGAAAAGGATGATGACATGGATGGAGACAATGAGACACCCAAATTCCAGCCCTACGACAATAATCTAGAGGGTCCAAATATGCATGTTGAGGAAGAAACTAAATGGATCAACATGGGTACAGCAGAAGATGTCAAGGAGGTACTCATCAGTGCAAAACTATCTCCACATGCTAGGGTAGATTTCATAGCATTTCTGAAGGAATACACAGATGTCTTTTGTTGGAGTTACAACGACATGGTTGGTTAGGATGTTGAAGTGGTGGTACACAAGTTACCACCCTTAACGCCCAATGAGAGGTCTGTTAAGCAAAAACTTAGGAGATGGTGACCTCAATGGATCCTGAAACTCAAGGAAGAAATCATGAAGCAACACAAGTTGAACTTCCTCAAAGTGGTGTTGTACCCAGAATGGCTAGCAAATGTTGTCCCAATGCCAAAGAAAGATGGGAAGGTCCGCTTGTGCATCGACTACAGAGACCTCAACAAGGCAAGCTCCAAAGACGATTTCCCACTTCCTCACATAGATGTCGTGTTAGACAACACAGCCAGACACAAAATGCTATCATTCATGGATGGGTTCTCGGTGTACAACTAGATCAAAATGGTCGAGGAGGACATGGAGAAGAAATCCTTCATCACTCTTTGGGGAGTTTTCTGCTCTTGAGTGATGCCATTTGGGCTCAAGAATGCAGCCGCAACTTATCAAAGGGCAATGACTACACTTTTCCATGACCTCATGCATCTGGAAATAGAGGTCTATGTAGATGATATGATTTCCAAGTCCAAAGAGCTTGAGGAGCACCTAGCCTGTTTGAGAAAGTTGTTTAATCGCCTCAGAAGGTACAAGCTCCGTCTAAACCCCAACAATTGCATATTCGGGGTGTCTTTTGGCAAGCTTCTGGGATACATCATCAGTCAAAGGGAAATCGAGGTCGACCCTAGCAAAGCAAGAGCCATCATGGATATGCCTCGTCCTACATCTGAGAAAGAAGTTCGGAGCTTATTGGGCCAATTACAATATATCAATCGGTTCATCGCACAGCTTACTCTCATCTGTGAGCCTATCATCGAGCTATTAAGAAAGAATGCACAAATCCAATGGAACGAGGAATGTTAGGCTGCATATACTCTATCCATCCAAGAAGCACCAAGATGTATAAAGACCTGAAAAGGAACTTTTGGTGGTCTGGGATGAAGAGAGAGATTGCTGAGTATATGGCGAAGTATGCAACCTGCCAGATGGTAAAAATAGAGCACCAGAAGCCCGGACGGACTTTGCAGCCTCTGGACGTTCCAGTGTGGAAATGAGAAAATGTGTCGATGGACTTTGTGACGGGTTTGCCACGAACTCGAAGAAAGAATGATACTGTGTAGGTGATAATGGATCACCTTACAAAATCAACACATTTCTTGCCAATGAGGGTGAATCTTCCTTTGGCAAAACTGGCAGAGTTGTATGTGGTTGAGATTGTGAGATTGCATGGTGCCTCAGTGTCTATTGTGTCTGACAGAGACACGAGGCTTACATCGACGTTTTAGGGAGCTTTGTAGGAGGCTTTTGGTACGGTGCTGAATTTTAGTATGGCCTTTCACCCCCATACGGATGGCCAGACAAGGAGGACCATCCATACACTAGAGGACATGCTGAGGGCCTGTGCCTTGGACTTTGGTGGTAGCTGGGAGGATGACTTACCTCTGATTGAGTTTGCATATAATAACAGTTACCACGCTACTATTGGTATGGCACCATACGAGGCATTGTATGGCAGACCCTGTAGGACACTCACTTGCTAGAGTGAGGTGGGTGAGAGACAGTTAGTTGGGCCTGAGATCGTACAATAGTACAAGGGCAAGGTAGATCTGATCAGGAAGAGGTTGTTGTGTGCCCAAAGCCGGCAGAAGAGCTATGCTGATAGGAGGTGGAGACCTCTGGAATTCAAGGTAGGAGACTTCATGTTCCTGAAGGTGTCACCCACCAAGGGTGTGATGTGGTTCGGTAAGAGAGGAAAATTGAGCCCAATATATATCGGACTGTACCAGATTACCAAGAGGGTTGGTGAGGTGGCATACAGACTAGATCTACCTCCAATGTTGGTGGGTGTACATAGCACATTCCATGTGTCTATGTTGAGGAAGTATTTGGCTGATACATCCTAGGTGATACCAGTGTAGCCAGAGGAGTTGCAAAAGGACTTGTCTATGGTTGAAAATGCAGTTGGGATACTGGACAGCAAGGAGCAAGTCCTCAGGAATAAAGTGATTCCATTGGTGTTAGTTTAGTGGCAACACCATGGTACAGAGAAGGCTACCTGGGAGCGTGAGAGGGACAACCAGAGACAGTAACCCTACTTGTTTTATTAGAGCTGAATTTCGAGGACGAAATTCTTTTACGGGCAGTAGGATGTGACATCTGGGTCAAATTATCCATTTTTATTTGTAAACCATGTAATTAATTGTAATATTGCATAAATGGTTTATTAGTGGATAATCTATTGTTTCTTGGATATATGAGCTTGTGGTTGGCATTTTGTGTTCCTGTTTGTGATTTGGGACCAATGTGGAGTCCGGATTGAGGATACATAGTCGCCTTGGTTTGCGTGCCCGTCTTTTCTTCCTTTTCTTTCCTTCTTTTCTCCTCCCTTTTTCTCTCTCTCACGAGCCATACCCTTCCACCCCTTCCCCGTCTTCTTCTTCCACACCCATGCCACCAACGACAGAGGCCCGTGCCTCCCCGTCCCCTCTGACGGGATGGATGGCCGACGCCATGCAGGAGGAGGCAGAGATAAAGAGAGGGAGGCTGTGGCAAGTGAGGAAGGGGGAGGGCGGTCAAAAGAGGAGAAGAGAAGGAGGAGCGGTGCGCAACTGAGGAGGAGGTGGTGGCTGTCCGTGTGGTCCACTGGTGGGAGAGACTTCACCGGAGTGTGGGAAGGATCACCGGAGCGCCATAAGAGGTACGCGACCTCGTTCCTACCTCATTTCCATGCTTTCAGTAGGATATGCCTAATGCATGAAAAATCGGGATAAATTCATGAAAAATTGTAGAAAAATAGTAGGAATGATGGAAATGTGATTAATGATGTGAATGCGTAGAGATCATGCTAGGTTGTGTGAATTTCATGGGTTTTGGTAGAAGAATGCCTTAAGTGTTTTAAGATTTAACTCTGAGCATGTTCTCTTTGAGAATTTATATCTCCTTGTGTGGTTAGTGAAATCATGAATGGTTTGAGGGGTTTCGAAGTAGACTCAAGCGTCTACACCCCATGATTTACTTGTATTTTATGATGTGTGTTTGGGGGGTGTGATTGAGACTCCCGCCTTGGGCGATTTCCACCGCTTGGAACAGGGGAGGTGCCCTGGTTTCAGGCAATTCAGCGTGCTAAATTGAATTTGGCATATCGAATCTCTGTCAGATTAAGCCAGAATACCTGGTTTCGGTAGACCAAAATCATCCGGTTGACCGAATCAGGGGTTTTTGGTATACCGAAAATATTCGGTGTACCAAACTAGGGATTTTCGATATATCGAACTTGAAATTCGGTCTGTTGATCTTGCCCTGGCCCTGATATATATAATGTGACTATAGATGGAAAGGAAAGGTTTTAAATGAACATTTAACATATGTTAATGGTGTTTCCCTATGTAAATGACATGGAGGAGTAAGGAACCGAAATAAATAAATTTGGACGTGGTTTTGGGTTTTGATCCCATAAATGAATAAAAAAGGATAATTTTGTGTGGTTTTGGGGTTTAGACCCTGTAAATGAATAAAATGGTTGATTATGTGTAGTTTTGGGCATGAGACCCAATTTATGATTTTAAACATGGTTTTCATGAATTAAGATTGGAACTCCAGTGGAGGGTCAAGTATTGCATGGAAATAGAATCCAGCAATGAAAAAGGATGAAATGGAAATTGTTTCAAATGAACATTTAGCATATGTTAATGATGTTTCCCTATGTAAATGACATGGAGGAGTAAGGAACCGAAATAAATAAATTTGGACGTGGTTTTGGGTTTTGATCCCATAAATGAATAAAAAAGGATAATTTTGTGTGGTTTTGGGGTTTAGACCCTGTAAATGAATAAAATGGTTGATTATGTGTAGTTTTGGGCATGAGACCCAATTTATGATTTTAAACATGGTTTTCAGGAATTAAGATTGGAACTCCAGTGGAGGGTCAAGTATTGCATGGAAATAGAATCCTGCAATGAAAAAGGATGAAATGGAAATTGTTTTGAAAAGAAAAGCTTAAAGGGTTTTGATAATGAAACACTAATAATGTATTAAGAAACCACGGGGGTTGGTGTCGACAATGTGGTCGGAGTATGAGGCTCCAATGAAACCAATTGCTAAACACGACTGTGGTTGCCGAGCTTGAGACGGTGTAGGCTGAGCCTGGGTCGTTGTACCTAGTTGTTCGGGTCACCGAGCTCGTGACGGTGTAGGCTGAGCTTAGGTTATTGAACCTAGTTATTCGGGTCATCGACAGTGTAGACTGAGCCTGGGTCGTTGTACCTAGTTGTTAGGGTCACTGATGGGGCATCAGACAATGACGTATCCCCGTGCATATATGAAAAAGAAATTGAGGCCGATTGGTTGGGGTGGTGGCATCCCACACGGGGAATTTAACCACGGCAGTGCAGGTGTAGACACCCAAATATGCTTGCATAGGCCAAACCCAACAACCACTCCTCAGTCTGACAACCACCAACGCAAAACCTAACTACAAAACCCAAACTGACCTAAACACAAAACTAAACCCTAATCCAAACCCTAAACCTAGGTTAAACCCTAATCCAAACCCTAAACCTAGGTTAAACTCTAAACCCAGGTTAAATCCTAAGTCAAGCCCCAATCCTTAAAGTCAAACCTCATGTAACTAATTCAACAAACTCAACCACTTCCTAACTAATTCAACAAACTCAACCACTTCCTAACTAATCTCCAATAAACTAAAATGCTTCCTAACTAATCTCCAACAAACTCAACTACTTCCTAACTAATCTCCAACAAACTCAACTACTTCCTAACTAATCTCCAACAAACTAAACTACTTCCTAACTAATCTCCAACAAACTCAACTACTTCCTAACTAATTTCCAACAAACTAAGCTACTTCCTAACTAATCTCCAACAAACTAAACTACTACCTAACTAATCTCCAACAAATCTCACCACCTCCCACTCTTGCCCTAACAACCAACTAAGCCTATAAATAGCCTCCTTGTGCAAGTAGAAGGGGACTTTTAAACTTTTGGGACTTTCAGCATTTTTGCAAAAAGTGGAGAGAGGTGAGCTCCTCAAGCCTTCCCACTCCCAACCTAAGCTACTAGAGAGTTCCTGGAAGAGAGAGGAAGCTTGTGGAGGTGAGAAACTAGAGTTCTCAGCCATCTCTGGCGAGCTCTGACCAGCCATTCCACTGCTAGACCAAGTACGCTCATCCTTGACTTCAATTATTGTTAGAAATGCTCTCCTAGGTCTCCCCTCGTCTTCCTGGTTTTATTCCAGTAGATCCAGAGGTCTCCTTTGGTCGGAATTGAGCTCCCAGGCCTTGCCGGAGTGACTTTTTGATGGCCTAGGTGGGGGCACGAATCCAATAGTTGATTTGAGCCCCATAGCCCTGGATCTTCTTCCCTGGACCTCCCTCCTGCTTATCCACTCCTCTGTGTGCCGCTCCGCTACCTCCCGAGGCCACTGCCAGAAGATCGCCGTCGACACCGTTCCGTCACCAGTGCCGGAGTAGAAGACTACAACCAGTGGAAGAGCACGCGCCACCCACATCTCCGAGCCTTTTCGAGCATCCAGAAACACTCCACAGCGCGTCCCAAGTACTCCTGAGCCGTCAGATCCACGCCACATGCCCTGGACAACTGTCATAGTTGATATCGCCGGAGAAGAATCACGTCGACGACGAGCTAGGTTCGAGGATGGAGGAAGTGCCCCATTCTCGCTTCTGGAAGAGGGGAAAGACTCTTCTCATTGCCTCCAAGCCTCCTGGATCCCTAAGCGTCGCGCCACGATCCACTTGGAGCTCCCTTCTTTCCCGACGCCGTCGCCAGATTACCTCGACGACGAGGTAGGTGGGAGGCCCACTCCCAACGCTGGATGCTCGATCCAAACCGTTGGATCTCCTCTCCTCCTCTTCTTCTTGCTTCTCGTTGGGTCTGATCTCAGATCAGACCACGGGGTAGCTTTCAGTGACCTCTTCCGCTGTCATCGACGGCGGAGCTTCGTCGGCGGCGGTCGCCGCTGCCTTTTCTTTTAAAAACAATTTTAAACTTTTTTTTTTAATAAAATTCTGAAGCTTTTCATCTGTTACATTTAGGTCCTTTTTGTATTGCAAATAGGTCCTTTTCTTACACTTTGGTCCAGAATCATTTTTCATAAATAGTTTGAATAAAGTTTTAACTGAAAATATTGCATTATGCCCCCTAAGTATTCAAAATAGTGTTTTCCAGGTTTAAAAGTTTTAAAAAAACCCTAGAGTTTCTTTTCATGCATTTTAATCCAATATTTTTGCATAATGGACCCTAAACTTTTTTGAAACCTTTCTGAAAGCATATTTCTCTGGTTAAATTGCATTTTAGCCCCTTTATTCTTCTGAAACTCCTGTTAATGCATTGTTTCATTGGTTAAATTGCACTTTACCCCCTGAATTTCTCTGAAATAATTCTGAATGAATATTTTTCTAGTTAAATGGCATTAAAACCCTGGAAATTTACTGGAACTCCTCAGAATGCATATTTTACTGAATAAGTTGCATTAAAATT
>JAMKQA010015375.1:0-10765 GCA_024699735.1 Posidonia australis
GGACGGGCCCCGTTCGGCCCGTTTTCCATGTCTAGACACGATAAGATAAGTACACGACACGACCTAATTAACAAGTGGTCACATTCTACCTCCCGCACAGATTTAAATTTCTCTACCTAAGTTTGAGGCTCTGATTAGAAACACAGCTCAGAAATCTGAATAACTCTGCGTCAGATGGAAGTAGTCGATTTGGCACCTTTTTACAACAGTAAAAAATAAAAATAACAGGGCCATTCTGGTATTCTCCACCAACAATAATGTTGATGATCGAGTACTTGATTTCTTTAAAGGTGAGTTTGTAATTGTCAACCAAAACTTGTCCGTATGTGCACTCCGCACGCGCCCGTCGACTGGAGCATGACTCGACCACGACCGTGATCACCATCAAACCCCGACATCCTCCTCCACCTCAATGCCGGCGATCTCCCCAAAACCCTAATTACAGCAGAGAAATGGCAAGATCCCTCCGTTCCTCCGCCCACATCGCCGTCTTCTTCCATCTGCTGCTTCTCCTAGCTTTGGTGGAACCGAAGCAGCGGCCCTTCCGGAGAGACCCCGGCCACCCGCAGTGGCACCACGGCGCCTTCCACGACGTCCAGGACACCGTCCGGGCGGACGTCCGCCGCATGCTCCACACCCGCGCCGAGGTAAAATTTTTACGTTTTCTTGGTCGCCTGGATGTTGAAGTTGGGGGCTTTCGTGTGTGAGTGGAGATTTTGGTTCTGTGCAGGTCCCGTTTCAGGTGCCTCTGGAGGTGAATGTTGTGCTCGTGGGTTTTAATGGAGATGGCGGATATAGATATATATTGGAGCCGCACAAGGTTGAGGAATTTCTCAAACTCAGCTTCCCGACGCATCGGCCATCTTGTCTAGAGACGGGGGAGCCGATCGACATCGAGCACCACCTCATCTACAATGTTATACCTGTGAGATTCCATTGAAGTTCTTTGATAGTTCACTCGGATTAGCTGTGGTTGTTGACAAGTACATTGACTTATTTTCAAAACGAGCAAACTTAGCTTTCAATCCAACTTTACTAGTTGAATGTGCTCACTTTACTTAAGGAATGGTATATTAGATTCTCATCGTACAATCCGTTTCTCTTGTTTTTTTTTTGGGTTAGTGAAAGAGTTGTTTTCAGTATGCCAGTGTTAGTTCAAAAACATTCTTATTTTGCCTTATGGGAGATTTGATTTTGTCAAAGTTCCAAACCAAGTTTATACAATTAGTTTTTTCTCCAGCAGGTGCAATTCAGTATCCCCACCAATGTATATTGCGATAATATTCCATTCTCAAATGCTTTGTGTGCTAGCTCGTTCATTACAGATGAGAGCTGTGATATTCATTTTGTGTTACTTATATTGGATTCCAAGAAACACCTGATTATGTTATCAGGAAAATATTAACTTTTCTAACTATGACATCATGTTGGCTTAGTTGCTTATTTTTCCATTTCATTGTTAAGTTATAATAGGCTATCACCTTTATTAGCTAGCTGTATTAAATAGTAGGTATCGTCTTGCATATTAGTGGTGCAATGCATGGCATGCTTACACTATTTTAAATTGCATTGTTTCGACTAAATATTATATAAGACATGTGCTAGTATCCCAAACCGATTTATATTTAATTTAATTTGAATTTTATATTTTGGTCCTAGTCAAATATTGGAAAAAAATAGTTATCGATAACTAAATGAAAAAAATCAACAATGGCATAATTTTTATATATAATATGATGTGCAAGATATTGAAACTGTCGATATCGATCAATCCTAATCTCAATGATTTCGTTGTTGGGATTGTCTTGTTGCAATACAAAATATTGGACCAAAATATGCTATATCGAACATATATTGACTAAACAGTGTTCTTAGATTAATGATTGGAAAATACAATGTCCTGAAGTTCTATGGTAATATATAATACTGTACTCATGAAAGGACCTTAAGATATCTATCTGTATCCTCTAGGGTCCTTTGATTGACAAGGTTGGTCTTGGTGAAGGTCGGAAATATTATCTAAGTGCTTATTAGTGGTCAACGATCACACCTCCTGCCTGAGTGAACTTTTCAAAACAACTCTCAAAGAAGCTTCTATCTATTAGAATTGAGCTCTATATATGTCCAAAGTACTCAAAGATGCAAGGAAGCACATACACTTCGAGATGGCTTCATGTCCATCGAACACTTATTGGACTCTTGGACACATTGACACTTGGTGGACATCTCTAGGACACATTTTAAGCACCATATAAATTGTGATTTCCAATAAAAAAGCTGAAGGGAATTATCAACTTGTGTTTTGACATGTTTGCAACCATGAAATCAAATGTAAACTTTACCAACATGTGTAGGGAATCCAACTTCCAACATGACATTTGGCTGTATTTTGAGAAGGACCCCATGTTAGTGCCATGTTGGTATATTTTGGCCCATGTCGATGTCATGTTGGCGCAATTTCAGCCCATGTTGGTGGAAATAGAGCAAAATCTCTATGTTTTGTAACTTCAAGTTTCCTCTTGTTTTAGCACTCTAATCGCATCAACAACTTAGATTAAGATATCTAAAATGTTAAATTATGAAATCTATTCATTAATAATTGATCTTTTTTACATTTCAGAATGGCATACATCATATTTCTTTATTACATATGTTTCAACTACGAATTTAAAGATACCAAAATGTGCATTGTTGCTTACATTAACTTATCCTAGAGTTTCAAATTGAAAATCAAAGTTGTTAGTGAACTTTTGTGTTTTACGATGTTCCTACCGATATTTCCACCAATGTCAGCTATGCTTTATCCTGGAACCCTGTTTGCAACACTCTTCATTGTTGATGGATTTTCTTTTTGTGCTAGTGTTCACCTTATTCTACCTTTGATCATTTTTGTATATCTTTTCCATTCATATTATACATTTTTCTGTTCTTCTTAGAGCCTCACTTTCTCTTTTAATGTCACTTGCTAGTATTGCAAATGCATGTATCTTCAAATTTTGTGAGGTGTCCTTGCCATGTTTGCATCCTATTCTTTCACTAATTGTTGTGTCAATGTGTCCATGTCATGCCATATCCGTGTCCTAAATCTGTGTCAATTCTACCAAGGAAAGGTGTCATATTTGCATGAAAATGTGAGAGAGCGTCTTGCTCACGCCTCCTTTTCCCACTTAATTCACATCCACTGTGGATGTAATTTAGTTGTGTCACTCAGGCTTCCTCTTCATGTCATGCTAGCCTTATGTGCTAAAATCTGGTGTTCTCATGTGGTAGATTGCACGACACTTAAATTTGTTAGACTTAGGAGGTTATCACTTCCTCATCTGTCAAACACCACCTCACCCATTTGCACCATGTGGTTGTATTTGGGTCATGCACTAAAAAAATAAAATCAAAGTTTCTAATTTACAGCCATCTATATATCTGCAGCATAGTCAGTAGCATGGGTCTGGATGATGAAAAGGTTAAAATTCTGTTAGATTGTCCAGGAGTTTCAATTCCTCTTTGGACGTGCGTGGTTTGTGAGAATTGGTAGAGTTGGTGTGAATTTCTTGTATTTCCATTGGTTGGTTTCTTTTTAAGTGGTTGGATGAAGTAGTTTGACATTTGTTCATGACAATGGAGGATTTGGAGGTAGTTAGTTTCCTTCAAAAATTGAGGGAATACAAACTACATCATTTTGTTTAGCTCCATTGTGGGAACATATGTTCACCATAAGCCTTAGGAAGAAAAATATAAAAATCCAAGACTTCAAAATATTTTTAACTAAATACTAGAATTTGTGAAATTAAAACCAAACACACACCAAGATTTTCAAATTGTGCTGGAATTGCAACTCTAGATAACCAAATAGAGCCTTTGTTGTAACCAAGGTTCTAAATGTCAGTTTCAAGTTGACTGAAAAGCAGTCATGTGTTGGCAAAATATTAACCTGTTAGTATCGTGTTAGTAAAAACACAATAAAAAAAATTCACATTTGTTCACAAAACTTCCATGTCGGTGTTGTGTCAGTAGAGTGAAAACATGACATGTGTCGGTGAAATTTTGACAATACATGTCGACATTTGGTACTACGGTTGTAACAAACAGGGAACTACTGTAAGTACCAATTATTCCTGAGTTTTATAATTTTTTCCAGGATGAAACAAAGCTTGGTGCATTCAACTTCTTATGGTTTGCTTGTTTGAGGGTAATAGAGAGATCTAGTACAGATTTAGAGAGAAAATAGTTTTTCCTATTTGATTTGAGGGTTAGAAGAGATTTATAGAGATACAATTTCTCTCCACAAGTGAAGACATTTGAAGAAGTTAAAATCATTTAAGTTTTTCTTTATATTGTGAAAGCTACCCTCATGAAATAATATAACAGAAGGGCCAAACTTTTATAAAGGATTCAACAGTAATATGATTCTATTCAGTTTATCTCCAAATCTTGTATCTATCTAAGCAAGGTGAAATGAAATAACTCCCTTTAATTCTTTTCTCTTATTCTCTAACGATTTCTAACCAAACATGCCATTAGTTTTGAATCATTTCCCTTTTAACATTGCTCAAGTGATTCATAACCAAACAGACGATTAGTCATGAGATGGAGTGAATTATTTCGCTTTTAATATTGCAGATGCAGGTTCTCATTGCGAGATATCTAATGAATCGTTAAAATGCAGGCAGGACAGCCAGAAATGATATCTATAGAGAAAACTCTGAAGGATGCCATGGTTCCTGCTGGTACTGCTAGAGAGGTAAGTATTTCTTCCATATGTTCGTGCGTTCTCTCACATTGTTCATGTGAGCATTTAAATTGTTTTTCCTATAGAAAATTAAATAAAGCACGGTGCATTTTATTTTCAGAGTGAATATGGAAGGGAAGTCCCTCTTTTTATGGTGGATGCAACTGTTGTTGAACCAATTTTCCAGAGATTATATTCTTATATATTTGATGTAGACAATGATGGAAATCCTGCAACTGAGATGGATCGGCCTGTGCCTGCTGCCATATTCGTGTTGAATTTTGATAAGGTACAACTTGACTACTATTGTAATCCATTCCTTTGAAAGTAGTATCCTTAAAAAAGAGAGGCATGGTGGTAAAAATATCATGGTGGAAAGGTCTTGGCATTTATAATGTATTTGTCAATAGTAACCAGTAGTATATCCATACTGAAGAAAAATGGAAAATCAGAAAGAGATCAATTCTGTTCTGCATGAATATGTTAGGTTAATTTGCAAGAATAAGTTCAATTTATCAAATACATGTATAAATTTGGAGTACACAATTATTTTTTCATTTCAGTTCTGATACCTAACAGCTTACTCTCTTTTCATGGCAAGAATCTAGATTAGTTTATTGGGAAGGTAGATATTCAAAATGGCCTGCAGGCTGATTGTAACATTTTGACTGAAGTTTTTAATGGAATTCTTCCATTACTGCTCAATAAAATAAAATAAAATATGGCCTGATGGCGACCATAGTTCACAATTATCCTGGTGTTCATGGCTGAAAATGTGTGCTATTTTTATAATTAATATCAATTTATATTTGTACATTATAAGAAACAGTGGAATACTTATTAAATCAAACTGATCCGTGAATAATCCCTATAGATTACACATTTATAAAAACAGATTACTTAATGCCAAAAACAGTTTTGCATTGTAATTTTTTTGGCAATATTTTCAGGTCAGAATGGATCCCAGAAACAAGGAGCTTGATCTTGAAAGCCTAATGTATAGTGGCATTAGTAGACTTAATGAAGAAGAACTGAGACAACAGGAAGGTGGTTACATTTATCGCTATCACTATAATGGAGGAGGAGCAACTCAAGTTTGGCTTAGCTCTGGGAGGTAAATTGAGATGCATGTGTATTCACATAGACCCATTATGTAAATAAGAAGAGATGACTATGAGAGCTGGTTTCTAAGCCTTGAATAGTATTCAGTCCTATGATTTTGTTCTTGCCCCTCATAAATGAAACAATCTGTATGGCCATGGGTAGTTTAAGCATTATTTTGGTTCACATTTAGAACCTGAAAATATATTGTGTGCCCATATTTTCATCTAGAACTCTAATTTTTTTTAAGAATTCCCTTTGTGTCTTAAATTTTACCTAGGTAACTCATTATGTGGGGTTGGATGAGGTTTTCCATTTTTCTTTTTTTTTGGAGGTGGGTGGGTGCACAAAATTCAAGCACGAGTACTTGGATTCTTACAAGGATGTCCTAGAAGGCTTAGATCAAAATAATCTCTGAGCACTATGAGATTATTGTGATAAAGGATCCCAGCTTCTGGCGTTTGTTTCAGATGGTTTTAATCAATAAATTGTTGAACAGGAGTTATAGTTAATTTCCATGGTTTGTGATGCTGCATGTTGGCATATCAATCAGCAGGTCACTGTCCTAGATGCTGTGTTCTGGTCAATAGCATGAGAATCTTCTAGTTAGTGTAGCTTACTTATATATTTTGGCATTGCAAAGAATGTTATTTCAGAATTCTCAGGTTAAATTGCTGAAGTTTGTTTATAATTGGTTACAATGTGTTACAGCATAAGTTTTTTCCTTTGTTTACATAAAAAGGACACTGTGCTTCCCAAAGTAATGTCACTGAATCGTCATTGTTCTCTGTTCTCCTTGCGTGCCTTAATGGAATTTCAATTAAGGACACCTGAAAAAATTGTGCATTTTTGTTCTCATTCCACCATTTGTTGCTTGCTTGGGTCCCTTAATAGCATTTCGATTTAGGACAATCACAGAGTTTTTGTTCTCTAGAAAGGAGCAATATTGTCTTTTCCCAATGGAAAAATTGGGGAAATTGGACCTATTTCATCTTTTAGGTAATGATAGATAATGTCACATAGAAAAAAGTAAAGGGTAATATTATTTATTCCAAAGATTGCTTATGTTTTTGGGGGCACATATGCAACAACTTCTAATAGTTTTGTTTCACCTCACTGGATCTGGGAAAAACCCAAATCAGATGTGATCACTGCCAAGCAGATTAAGTTGTTATCATTCATTTATGCTAAAATTTTCGTGATTCTCACTAATTAAAAATTGATTAAAAAATTGACAGGCTCTTATACAGATTATACGAAATTCATTCAAATTGTTGGTCAAAGCACCTTTAAACAAAGAGAGGTTTGTCATGCATGGAGCTACGAACCTGACCCTTTTGTTCTCTTTTTCAGGGAATAGATGGTTATATTTTTTGATGACCTAGAAATCTCCCAGATCCAACACCACAATTGGATGAGGTGCAGAGTCTCCAAACTGTGGGTTCATGTGGGTTTGTTATTTGCCTTACCTGTATGTGTTCCCCAACACATGGAAATGAATGTTTTCCATTGTTTGGCAAATGGTCATACAAGGTTAAATCATTTGTGTCCCATTGTGATTGAGGGGTTGATGAAGTTCATTAAGACTGAAATCTGGAACGGTTTGGGTGGCTTTTTTGAGAAGCATTTGAAAGTGGAGTCTCATGTGAGAACTGGTCTGGAAAACATGGGATTCAATAGCATCTCAAGGTAACAGGTAGAAGCCATTGGGAGAGTTCTCGGAGGTGGAGGTTAGGATTTCGGAAGGTTGCATTCATGATGATTGGTGATAGACTCTTGGTCCCAAGGGATTTCCAATTCTCCTCTTCGAAAGATGTTGGGACATCCTTAAGGATGATGTTATGTGTATGATAAGGGATTTTCATGCAAATGAGGGTGATGTGGGGTAGCAAATGCTACTTTTATTACTCTTCTTGTTAGAAAAGATGACACTATGGATGATAGGAACTTTAGACTAATCAATCTGTTGAATAAGGTGTATAAGCTTGTGGTGAAATGCCTTGCCGAGCATCTTAAGCCTTTGATGGATGATCTCATTGGCCTTCATCAGATGGCTTTCATCTGAGATAGGCAGATTGTAGATGGTTACTTGGTGGTGCATGAATGTATTGGGTCCCAGTTGCACTTGGGTCATTGTGGTCTTGTGTGGACATTGGACCTCAAAAAGACTTATGACTGTGTGAATTGGCATTTGTCTTGATGAGGTCATGGCATGTATGGGTTTTGGGGTTAAGCAGAGGAGGTTATTGTGTTAGCTTAATGAATCTCTTAGTTCTGGTAAATGATTGTCCTAAAGGTTTTTTTGGCTATGGTAGAGGTCTTAGACAGGGACCTATTGTCTCCACGTATGTTTTTCCTAGTGGCTGAGGTCTTTAGGTGCTTATGTTTTAAGGCTAGGTCGCTTGGTTTTTTTGGTAGAGTTTTCGACCTTTCCATGGGGATTGTGTTGCTTAGTTTCTTAAATATAAGAATGATACATTGGTTTTTTGTTGGGCCTTCCTTAAGGAAGTCAAGTGTCTTGCTTTTTTGTTGGGATGCTTTGAGCTAGTTACTAATCTAAAGGTCAATTTCAAAAAATCAATTGTTGTTAAGGTTGCTGTAGATTGAGATTTCATCTCTTGTGTGGTTGCATTTCTGGATTGTCGGATTGAGAACTTCCTGATTTGGTATTTGGGTCTTTCTCTGTCTGGGTCTTGTATTTGGGCTTCTGATTGGAGTCTCATTGTTGATAGGTTTGAGCATTGTCTTTGTAGGTGGAAGGGAGATTTCTTTCCTTTGGGGGTTGTTTGACCCTTATCTTGTTCATGTCTTTTGAATTGTCTATTTACTTTATATCTATTTTTTGTACTCCTATCTCTATGGCAAGTAGGCTGGAAAGGATTTAAAGGAACTTCCTTTAAAAAGGTGGTCGGTGGTTACTTGGGGGTTTCCTCTCATTGCCTAGCAAAAGATTTGCCGACCTAGGGAGGAGGGGGTTTGGGTTTGTGGAATTTCCATTCTTTTAATCTTATTTGTAGGGAAAATGGATTTGGCATCTGAGTGGGGCAATGTGTACGGGTGGAAATGACTTTTTTGCACTTTGGAAGAGAGTGATTATTGGAATAAGGTATAAGGGAAGTAATTTTGGGGAGGGTTGGATGTCATATCGGAAAGGTGTCTTTTCTGTGGTGGTGGTGGGGGAATCTTAGAAGCTGGTGTTATGGGGTGTGGGATTAGGTTGAAGATCGGGTGTGGAAGTTGGTTTAGATTTGGGAGGATCCCTGACTTGGACTCCATGTCTTTGAGACTGAGGTTTCCTTGTTTGTTCTTACTCTTTGTATAGCCTTTTGTTAGTGTAAGAGAGTGCTTTGTCCTATTTATGGCAGTGGTTGGGTGGAAATTGAAATTCAAAAGGGATCTCACTGATAGGGAAGCATTGAATTTATTTCTTTGCTTGCTTTGTTGGAAAATGAGGGCTTGAGTCGCTTGTCACTATTACCTCGATTCTGGTTGTGGGTTAAGGATGGAAACTTACTAGTTAAATCGCTTTCTCAGTCACCTCGGGTGGTGCTTGTGTTAATTGCCATAGTTGGATTTGGAACAATAAGGTTCCATGGAAGATTCAGTGTTTTGCTTTATTTTTCATGGTAGGGTGCTTACGGCAGAGATTCAGGAGAGATCTCATTGATATAGAAGCTTTGGATTTTGTTTCTAACTAGGGCTCATGTTGCTTATCATTATTACATGGTGGGGTGCTTATAGATTTAGCTTTATAGAACATGGTTTCCGTATTGCTAGTAGATGTGCCTTTTGTTTTGAGGTCTCTGAGAATTTGACACATTTTCTGTGGGATTGCATGTGGTTTCAAGGATGGTGGTGGTCTTTGCTTGGGAAAAAGGCTTTTGATTAGATTCATGATGGATCTATGAAGGACTTTTGGGGATTGTCGGGTATAAAAGTAAGGTGGCAAGGTTGTCGAAAGAGATTGTAGAAAGCTCTCTCTCATGCGTTGTGGTGGGTTTGATGAATTGAGAGGAATTATTGAATATTTCAAGATAAAAGCCATTGTGTGGAGAAGATTAAGTGTCATCATTGCGCCTTTCGTGTGGATTGGAACTTACCCAACAAGGAATTTTGCTACCTTAGGACCGTTATAGTTTTTTGTCTTTTTTGTTTTGTTCTTCCTTTGTTCTTCCTTGTTGTCTTTAGTTGTGTTCTTGTTAGGCTTTTCGTCTTGATAAGCCTGTTTCCTTGTTTTACTTATTCTTTGTTTTAATAAAATCTTGATTACTCCTCAAAAGAAAAAGTTGAAACGTGTCAATGAAATTTTGTCAACACGTGTTAGACCTTGAGTTTATAGACATGATATTAAATTGAATATTCAAATTTATTGGATATGAGGCTCCCTTTAGACCACCTTTCAATCTCATTCATTATTCAACAAGACCCTTTTTTTGGCCTAGAGGCAACATTTGGGGGTAGCGTGCAAGTATACATGGTAGCCTTTATTAGTACACACGTCGTGTAGAAAAATATACCGAAGAACGTGGAGAAGTGTATACAATAGTATGGACAACAAGACAAATATACTCAATAGCATATACAAGTATGCACAATAGCATATAGAAGTACACACTATAGTATAGCCAAGTATACAAAAAGAACACTTTTGTAATAATAGAGACGAGCAACCTTGACCTCTAAAATCCTGTCCCTCACTTCAATAAGTTGACTCGGTAGCTATTTGATAATTGTTAGAAAATCCGAACATGATTTATATTTCAAGATGTTTGTATTAAGTGCATGTAGTGTATTTTAATATGATGTATGTTTAAAAAATGAATCTAAGTAGTCCAAAATTTACATTATTGCTTACTTTAACTTATCTTAGTGTTCTCAATCGAAATTTTAAGTTTTCAGTTGATTTTTGTGAACTTCCGTATTTTTATCATGTTTCCA